>JAJEKB010000345.1:0-23936 GCA_022393335.1 Macrotrachela quadricornifera | reverse complement strand
TTTTTTTGCTCGCCAGTTTATGAACATTTTTGGAAAATTCTACAAACATTCTTCCGGTTTCGAAAAATTTTTATAAAATCCTTTAAAAAATTTCGAAAAAAACTTTTGAAAAATCTCAAAAATTCTAGAAAAACCTAAAAAACCCTGACAAATTATAGAAAAATTCTAGAAATCCTTGAAAAACTTCAAAAATTCTAGAAAATGTAAAAAAAAGTTACAAAAATTTTTTAAAATTCATCGACACCCCTTCAATCTTTCGGACCTCGGGACACCCCTGAGTAGCCAACGAAAAATTCAGTTAATTGAAAAATGGTTGTCTTATGTAGATGAAGACGTCGAGTTCAAATATGAGCTGCACTCAATCCCAAATCCTTTCGAATGAGCAATAGTCAAAAGAAATTATTTTCATAAAAAAGATTCCTCATGATAGTTTTGATATCCAGACATTCTAGAATGAATAATCTGTCTCATACACTTTTTGTAGTACACATAACTTTCGGATAAAATCCGAAGTTTTCGTATTTATTATGTCTAAGTCTTAAGGTTGCTTTTTACGAAACCCTTCCATCCCTCAGAATGCGTAAATCGGTGAGTACGAAACCTTTTTTTTAAACTCCAACATATCTCAAAAGTTTTATACAAAACTCTTCCAAACTCCAACACTGATAAAGAGTTCTATACTACACTTTCTTGATCTTCAATGCCTAAATATGGTTTTATACCAAACCTTTTTTAATTTCAGGAACTTACAAAGGTTTCATAGAAAACCATACATATTACTGAACCTTTTTTTGATTTCGTATAATTATACGATAACCTTTGGAATATGTTAAACTTCTACCAAACCCTAAAGGTTTCGACAAACACTTTTTTTCTTTCAGTGCACTTGTTAATTATGAGCAGTTAGCCCGTTCGTTTGATGCGTGATCTGATGGTATATATTCAATCACAGATTCTTGGCTTGACGTATCTGTTGATTGTGACAATTTTTTTGATAATAGTCCACCGAGTAATCATTTTATTAGCTTTTTTCGTCGAACGAATTTCTTTCGAGTAGGAGGTATAATTAATTAAAATATTAAAAAAAATATCTAAAGCATATAAATTTCAAATGTATAGATCTAACTTCTTTTTGTCTTACCTATTTTGAAATTACTTCGCTTTTATTCTATAAATAACAAGAAATCTATACCAACACTGTTTCATAAGATCATACAAGCAGAACGATAATCAGAAACAAGAAGACAACACTAGATAATGTTTCGCATGCACACATTAAAAAAACTAGTTCTATGACAATAAAAAGAAAAGGATCGTTTAAAATTCTTATTTAATATCTCGTCCATAATTTATGAAATTTTCGTTTAAGACCCATCCTCCTCACCCAAAAATCTAGTTTTTGCCTTCGAGCATCCAAACTTAATGAAACTTTCAGAGTAAATGTATCTTGAGGTGGACACTTTGTGGTAAAAGTTTCAGCTCGGAATACTATGCCTTTCAAGAGTTTTAACTCTAAAGTAAGAGTCAAAATCTAGGTGTTCGTGCGTCCCACGTTTTTCCGCCATTTTAAACGTTGGAAGGCTATGGTTGATTTCAAAATGTAGCCAAGACTTAGGGCTACAACTTAACAGAGTCTGATCTTTTAATTTTTCTATAGTCTGCTTGTTAAAGAAGTTCTTCGGCAGAATATGAAGTCTTGAGGGTGTATGTCTCCAAATATTTTCTTCTTAGTAAATATAAATCATAAAATCGAAAAATTCAGGTTTGTTAAGTTGTAGTGTCAGACCTTAGCTATGATTTAAAACAAATCCGAGCTTTCTAGCTTTCAAAATGGCGGAGAAATCTGGAACGGACGAAAATATAAAACCAAAAAGCCTCATTTTGAGAAAAACGCTAAATATTTTTTGGTAGTGTGTTTTATGACTTTTCACCCGGTAAGTATTTTTCTATCATCTTAAACTATCAAAGGCAGTTTGAACTCATTATGGCTGAAGATATTACGACAAAAATTTATTAGTCGGTTTATGTAAATGAACCTAAAAACCAGATACAGAAAATGATATATGATTAACGAATGATGTGATAATAGCGTAACTAGTATTTTCAAAAAATAAGATAATGATAATCGTATTGGATGATCAATTATCATCACCTGCTTTGTGAATATCGTTGATGTCATCATCCGATAGTTCTACTGTAGAATCATTCATTACTAATGTAATATCGTCCACGATGCAATCAATATCCACTATCATCATCAATTTTATCTTGCTACGTGACAGAATCAAAGTCAAGATGACATTCTGTACAATAGAAAGAAATATATTTTATCGTTACAAATCGAAATGCGCAAAAATATCGAATTATTCAAAAGACGTCGTTTTTCTTGAATAAAGGATTTTAGAAAGACCTCTTTAAAACCCTTGCAATCCGTCGTAAACAAAATAAACTATAGTGCACTCGATGCGGATCTGGTACTCTATCAGATAAGCTATTTAAAAAAATCGAGAAATTTGGCCAAAATCACTTTCTTTTGGATGGGGCGTGAGCTTCAATGATCAATTCTCCTACTGTCTACATTGCCAAAAGGAGTAATTCGTCTGACAAAGATATTTATTAGCATTCTGGCACAGATCCAAATGCGTTAACAATGAGTAAAAAATTTCATCTCCCATCTCTTTCCAAAAATTCTGTCTGTGTACCGGTCTTATATCGCGTAATGATAAAAACACAAAGAAAAATAAATATCAAATGTTCTTATTCCATTCTTTCTTCTATTATTAACATAGGAGTCACTGTAGATCTATGTCGATGATGTTATATATCAAATAAAACTCAAAAAAAATATCGATTTACGTGATCAACGTTTGTTAATTTTTCTACTTCGAGGAAAATGCGATTAAAATGAAATATTTGAAGAAAGAAAATCAATCATTCTTTATTAAATGGTTCTAGAATTGCCACAAAAAATTTCAAGATATAAGCAACGGAATGCAAAAAGCTAAATTATCTTTCAAGCCAATTATGAATTCGAATTGAGGATAAGAAATCACAAATAAAATCAGATTTTCAAGTATCTTTGATCCATTGACGTTCAAGATTTTCGAGCCATTGAAACATACAATTGAATGCTTTTTCACGAACCGGTTTTTTCGATAGAAATATATCATGAGTGGCTTTTTCTATTGTACAGATTGTTACATGTTGACCGAGCATAGCAGCTGCTCTTCGAATATTATCAACATTGAGTACGAGATCAGCTAACACGATGAAAAAAATATAGCTAATAATGCAGTAGGAAAAAATTTGTAATAGTTACCTTCAGCATATTCGTCATGCCATATCGTATCAGACTTTAGCGATCGATTTGAGCTCATGAATAATATAGGACATTGAATGGAACTACCTTTTTGTGCAACTTCAAGTTGAGCTCGACGACAAGCAGCAAAAAATGCACCATGAATTAGTACTTTTTCGATAGGCTTTTTGGTCGTATCAAAATTCCATTCACCTTTATGTGATACATGTATTGCTCGACCATTCCATCTAAATGTACTTTCTTTCGTGATAAAATTTAAGATCGATCAAAGGAAAAGTTACCCGGCTACAATTTCTCGCGTTCCATTCATTGCTATGAGAATATTCACTAATGTTAATTGAAATAGTGAGAGGTCAAGTTCCACTAGATTTGGACTGCTGAGTATAAGAGCATCAATGTCTTGACGATGAGAGCCAGATATTGCATATAAGCTAGCCGATAGGCCACCTATTATTCAATCAAATGATAAAAATATAACTGAGTAAAAGTAATTTATATCTCTTTAAATGCTAGTTTTTAAAATTTGACGAAAGGCGAATTCATGTTATTTGTAAATCGTTGTTTCGTTCTTTACTCTTAAGATATGATGAAAAAACCGCTGTAGTTTATTTTTAAAATCTCATTTGAAATTGATCCTGTTACATATGTTAAACATTCTTATGATTTAAACTCTATCCAAAATTGAAATCAAATATTAAGCAATTGGTAAAATATGCCTTTTAAAATACCTGTAGAATGACCAAGAATTGCAAATTTTTTTTTCGTATAACCTTCTGCTATCTTGTTCATATGTTCAATAGCCAGTGAAATTTCTTCATCATATACATGCATATCTGTACAATAATGTTTATATTGATCTTGTTCAGGTGAAATGATGGACCGGCCACATTTACGCATATCAAGTGCAAAAAAATCGTAACCGAAATCCAAAAATTGAGTGCATACATGATCGCTTGTAAATAAAAGAAGATTTGAAAGGAAGTGTGAAACAGTGTGGAAAATTATTTTATCACTTACTGGAAGAAATAATCATTGTAACCGTGTAAATAGAGAATCGCTTTGTATAAATCACTCTTTTTCGTCGTTCGAGCATGTAATAAAGTTGCCTTGTTTGAGCCGAGGTTGTCTGGTTTGAGAGTGAAAACTGTTGTTTCATATTGAGGAGTTAAATTTGATTCAGTATTTGAATCCATTTTTTGTTGCAATGAAAATCTAAATATCGAAACTTATATTCTATTTTGAATCAAAGAAAATAAATCAAAACGAACGCTTGCATGAGACTTCCTTCAGTCAACTACTCCTATCTATTTACTAAAAGGCAATATAAACAAAAATGGAAGCATAGAAATAATAATAATCGATATTATTGGTATGCTTTCTTGGCCATTTGTCAATAGGTATTCAGAGCTTTTTTTTCGGCCACACCTTTCTTATCTACATGCGTTAAAAAAAGTCATGTATTTTACCAGATGGAAGGTCTAGAACCGTTTTCCAAAAATATTTTTCTATAGTTACATTGATTGAACAAATTTTTGTTTCCATAGTAACATCATCAGATGTGTAGCAAAAAAGAACGATTCATGACATAATCAAAAATGAATTTATCACAATAGTAATTGATTATTGAGAATGGAAGATGTTAGGTATAACTCTATCTCTTATCTCATGTCTTCTTTATTGAAGCCAAAACGACAACTATATATAGTCATAACAAAACGGAAAAATCCATCGAATGAAAAATCCCTATACATATATATGTATATACAGGGTATAATATAACTTTTATGTCCCCCTCTACAATTTGAATTATCAATGATATCACAAATGTATCTTATACCAAATTAAAGCGCATCAAAAACTGGATTTATTGATACTAAATAGTAAAGGTTATGTTACACCCTGTATATATAAACGAGAGGAAAGGAAAAGGCCAACGAAGAGAACGAAGGAAATAACCTACGTGTGAGAATAACATAGAGCAATAGAAAAGAAAGAGAAGAACAAACGTAGTGGAATATATCCTGTCTTCCACTACCCAACAGAAGATAATAAAAGTTCGTTAGACATTGCCTTTATAGTACTTGCGAATAGGGTAAAGGTCGGTGATGTAGCTACTGATAAAAATCAAATTTTGTTATTATATATTCTCTCGATGATAACTTACGAAGCGAAAACATGTTTTATGGGTTGACTATTTGTTAAAAACTTGATGCTGCTTATCTATGTCAAAATATTCGTCATGTGACAAGAAACTAAAAGTAAAATACATTTAATTTATTCTCTTTTTCGAAAGGAAGAGTTTCTTAGACAAAAATGTTTGCTTCTATTGGAGATGGTATATACTATTCTTCTAAATAGACTTTAAATTTTTAGTATTTAATTTTGACTATTTTAAATTACAATTTTAAACGAACAATTTGTATTTGACAATACTCCACAAATCAAAAACTATTATGTATATTTACGTATCACCGTTATAATCAACTTGAAAAATGATGCAAAATATTAACATAGAATACTCAATACGTTCATTTTCATTATTTTTGTTCTTGATATTGACCTATCTTGACAGCGACATCTGTTATGTTCTAGAACATCAATATGACTAAAAGTATCGTATTGGTTGTATATTCAAGACAACAAAAATAAGATGGTTATGTCAATAGATCAGCGAAATGCTTTGACACTCTTTGCTTAACCTTGAGGGTGAGGGTGAGAGTGAGTATATAAGAAGATTCCAAACTTCTTACGATGATCGTTTCGACCATTGCTTAGATAGTCATCGTCGGACAAGTTCGGAAAGTTTACTACTGCATTGTATTCAATATCGAATAGATAGAAAACAACATCAGTTTATGCTTTTTTGATTGCATGCGTTATTGGAACAATCTTTGTGCTTGTCTAACGATCAATTTGGAAACAATAGAGAATAAAAACTATCAAGAGATCGTTTTTTTTTGCCATGACGAGATTTCTTTATGGATTGACGATGGGTATCTTTTCAAATACAAAATAGAATAGAATTATATTTATGGAAAGAATCTGAGAATACAACCTTAAAAAGATCACAATTCTTAACTTTCATTACTTACTAATCATTGATCAACATATTTTAAAACAACTATTATGTTATGAAGAAATATTTTTGATCGCAGGCAAGGAAACATGAATGAGTTTTAACTTTGTGAACTATTTGTTATTCACCTCATGATCAGTTAACTATCGCTACGGTGTTCATTTCTTTTATATATAGAGCATTAAAAAAAACTAAAATATTCATAATTAGTCTAAAAGGTATTACAGTGCTATGTCACTTATTAATTATATTGTTCACATCTAAGTCATGATATATGAATTTTAATAAAAAGAATTTACCTAATATCTTCTGTCCTCTAGTTTCTACCACGAATCTATTTTTAGCAGATAAGTGCATTTGAAAATGTTTATATATAGAATTGTAGAAAATTCTTTGGACTATCCGAATATATCTATACTATTCCTAAAATATTAATTTTTAGTAATGATTTGTGGAAAATACTGTGTCCAACTATTTTTTGCCAGGAGGATATAAAACCATAGAATAAGAATAGGTTATCTCTTGCTTCCATTATTCTCTATCTATTGATAAAAGATAAAAACAAATGATCATTTTATTTAAACGTAATTTCTTTGTCATTAATCTGATAGAATACAATAATAATGACAAAAATATAAAATGAATAATGCCGTTTGATCAAATGAAAATTTAAAACCATATTTAAGTTTATATTGAAGTAAATCGATTTTTCAATCAATTAATTCAATTTCTTTCTGTTTTATACGCGAATTTTCAGTTCTTTTATCCATAGCAGAAGAGGTATATTAAGATTAATTTAGGCATCATATTGCTGATCTCGAAGACCATTAACTCCATTCCGATGTCACCACTATTTTAATAACTTCGTCGCAGTTTCACCACAGTTGAACACATGGGTTAATATCATTTTATAATGATAATTTTTTGTGTACTAAACGAATAATCTGTATAAAAAGCAAAAAATTCGAAAACGATTATCGAATATCTGTATTACTTGATGACCATCAAAATGATTTTGAAGATGTTGCATTGTATTTAAACAAAACCTTGAATATTAAAAATGATATTCTCTTCTGAGAATTAAAAGATTAAAAAATGATTCAACATTTTTCAATTGACTGATATTGAAATCTTTTTAGCAGTTTTTCGATGAACTTCTTTTATTAATTTCCATAAATACAAAAATCATTTATTTATTCTAAAGATCTAAAACTAAAAGTTTTCATTAAAAAAAATTTTTGTCAATTATCAGTAATCAAACATTAGAGGTTGCTTTCATAACTTGTTTGTTTATATTTATCTAATAAAATAAATCGAAAGACGATGGATATTCTGAGAGCTATATGTATTTTATATAATTTTAGATGTCGACCAGGTTTTCTCGTTCACTCATGTGAAAGAAAAGGAGTATTGAATTATAAAAGATACTTGAACGCGTAAGTAAACATTGCTAGATGATGTATTAGCAAAACTCTCGTTGAGTTTTATCTACTATTATAAGAGCATTATTTTGGAACATTTCTATGGAGCGCTTTCTTATTATCGAGATGCATTTAACATGTTTCTTTTATTTTATTTATTATTAATGTACGTTCCTAATTGAATTTTTTCGACTGTTTTATATATCGATGGAAAGTTCCTGTTCAGGCACACTTAACAACGTCATATATATCCTTTTAATCAATGTCTATTGCATATTGCAATGATAAATACGATCTCGATTATGACGTAATCGCGAAAAGTATACTTTTTCCATACTCTTCTTTCGTCGTTTTCCTCGTAGAAAAGCACCATATACTTGCAGAATAGATCCTACTCTTTACGATTATTTAGGTTGAGTTTATCGTTACGAATGAATGCTAAGTATTATTATCTTTTCAAATATTCTCTTTATTTATTTATAATTAAATATTTCTTTTTACTGATTTTAGACTACATAAAGAATCAAAACGAATCGTAGGCGTTATGTGTTAAAAATATTTTTTATTTATTTAGGTTCATCTTAATGCGAAAAAGAAATCGTAAGTATTATTTCATTTTAAAAATACTTTATTTATTTATCTTTTATAATTAAATACTTTTTTTTTTATTTTAGATAAAATGAACTATTAAAAGAATAGTAAGTATTCTATTTATAAAAGCTAATTTTTTTTTAATCTAGATGCATCTTATTGTTACAAATAAATGATAATTATTAATTTTTATAACTTGCCGTTGTACACCGGAAATGGCCTTAAACGGCTCGAGTGATGAACCTGGATAGTTTGTGGCAATTCTATTACATTAAAATCGATTGCAAAAGAGAATTTACAATATGTAAAACCAATTACAAGAGAAAATAAAATTATTTATGCTATTTTTCTCATACATTTGTAGAATGATTCGAAACTATCTATATTGAATGCTCGTGCGTATTACCGATGATATATTGGCAATAGAATGACAATTAGAGAAGAGATTACTATTTAAATATCAAACTGCTACTAGCTTAAATTACATAGGTAAGGAAAACTTTCACAATCACATCTCTATAAAATTCATAGTTGCTTTGAGAATTTTGTTAATTGATCAAATTGAGAAATGCATAACTAACGATATTTTCGGTAATTCAACTCGATTATATATTTGAGACTTAGAAAAACATTAATTCAAGGCGAAACAGCGAGTGCCGAAGCCTAATTAATCCTAGGACCCGCTTGTTTCGCTTTGCATCATTATATAATCATTTTTGGTAATTCACTGTCTTGAATTTATTTATATCAAAATTTGTGATTCGTTGCAAACATCTTTATCTCGTTTTACTCGTGTTTTCTTTCACAAAAAAAAATAGTAAGCATATAAATTATAATAAATACATCAAATCGAAGGCAATAAAAATTAAAAGCAAAAGAAAAAGAATAGATAATCAGTATAAAATCATTTTGTTTTGCATTAATTGTGTTATTCTTGTTTATCAGATGAAGAATGTTCATTCCCATTACCACTATTCTTCAGACGCCAACTAAAATTAATTATATAAGAAAAGTAAGAAAAAAGTTTAAACCAACTTGTTTAAATATTGCCTTTCTCTTGTACGCCAATTTCTATTATCATTAGATCGTCTCCAATTATTAGATGAATTTGAACTATTACGAGAATTATCTCGTGTTTCATCTGTCAAATGAGATTGTTGTCGCCATGTTTCATTTGATGATAATTCACCTGAGCGATCATTATTATTTTGTTGTCTATTTAGAAGAGAAATAGATTATAACTATTACATTAGCTTTCCATGGCGAGAGATTTTATGTGCGAAATTTGTTCGAATTTAATGTAAAAAAATAGTTCTTGTGAGCTCACAAATCCCATCCTATGGATCATGTGACTGTAGACAAGACAATGGCTTCAGCCATCATTAATGATTTTCACCTTTGATGGAAAGTGTCATGTTGTCAGATGAACAGACATTTATAATGATGATCTCTCTCATCTTTTCAATTTTTCAAATATTAAAGTCTTTTATAAGAGTTCTGCATTCAAAGCATATCTTTACTAAAAAACTTCTATCACTTCAAATCTCATTCTGATTATAATAGAAAAAATTTTTAAAATCAAACTATCAAATTGATCTTGAAGTACAATGTAATAGATTTATGCACGGGAAAATGTCAAGTTTCTATGTATGAGTCATTCACTACGAAAAGGCGAAAAATATTTTTAATCTTACGGATGAAGATGTTTCCTTTCTACAGTTCGCCAATTTTCTACTGATTCAGACTTTTGTTGTGATGATGGTGTTTGCTCATTTTTTGATTGAGTTCTCCATGAATTATTAGATGCTCGTCTAAAATTTAATAATATAATTATAGTTGAAATTTTTTTTTTATCCTTACTGGTGATAATTTTTTCTTTCATTCCAATTAGGTTTTGAATGAACATGTGAAGGTTGATTATTATTATTTCCATATGGATTATGTCTCAATAATAGACTAAAATATTCTTTTTAATATAAAAATTAAAAATTTTAATTAACAAACCTATCAGATTTATTTTGATGATGAGGATTAGAATGTTGATTAATAGTTGATGTAATTTGTACTATTTCTGATTCTTGTTTTAATTTAGTTTGAATTTTATCTTGTTTTTTTTTCTCAATATATTTTTTACGTAATTGTTCTAAACGTTGTTTAAATTCTTCATGTCTTTGTCTCTGAATTAATTTAAGAAAATTATTCTTATCATTTTCCATTCGAATAAAACATTCACGTTGTTTCATAGCACGTTCATATTCAATATATTGAATATTATATCTTTGTTGTGATTCTTCTTCACTTTTTTTTTTGATTAATGGAATTTCTGTTTCATGTTTTGCACGAATAAAAAAATCAACTTTTTTATATTGATTTTTTAATTTTTCTTTTTGTTCACGGGCATGTTTTTTAATAGCATTAATATATAATGAATTTAATGATTCAATAGTATATGAATATAAATTTTCTTCACCAATCTGTTCAATTATTTTAATACCAATATCGGATTCACGTAATTTATTTATAGCATTTTGCATATTTAAACGATGTTTTAGTCTTTCATGTTCATATTCAATTTTAGCTGAAATACATTGTTGCTCAGCTTTATTACAATTTTCATTACCTTTGACAAGATCATCTTTTTGATGTTGAGAATTGAGTTCAACTCGTCCTATCTAATATAATAAAAAACAACCCGTGTTTTACTAAAGAAAAATTTACTGTTTTAAATAAAGTCAGGACACATCTATGGGTTACCCTTTGTATACCAAAAAAAAATTAGTCCAATTTCAAGGTTTGCTACATTTAGAATGACACTTGTAAGATCAATTTTTTGAATCTGATGGGCATTATTAGGCAGTCTATCTCAAGATTTGATGCATAAAAATTCTATCATTTTACCTCATCTTGTGACTTTTTCTCATTGTTTTGTAAATAATGTTTAATAATTTCTCGTCTTTTTAATATATCTTGTCGTTGAATAGATTCATCTTGATGATAATTTTGAGCAACATGTTGTTTTAATTCATCATTCCGTTCCTTATAAGAATTTTCATTAAGAATTTCCATTGATGTATAAAGTGCATTTGATATTGATATAAGTTGATGACGTATTTGTTCATTTGGCATTTTTTGAATCATATTTGTTTTACATTTTGTTTCATTCATAATTGATTGTTCATTGAATAAATTTAAATTTCTACCAAATATTAATGCTTTTAATTTATCTTCAATTTTAACTTGAATATCATTATTTTTTGCAGCATTAATAATAATTTTTTCTAATTGATATTTATCTATTGATGGTGCAAGATTAATAAAACGTTTTAATTCAATTGTTTGATAAATTTGTGAAATTTGTTGAAGTAAACGAAGAACAGTAACATTACGTAATGTTGATATATATTGTGAATATTCATTTTGAGAAAGTTTTTCAATAAATTCTGTACTTTCTTCCATTTTAATTGATAATTTTAATGGGTTAAATTGAATTTCTAACCATTCATACATATTTTTTAATTCTGGATGAATATAATTTAAAATATCTTGTTTAATCATATCATTTATAAGATTTGTACGTGTTGGAATTTGTTGTAATGATAATAAATTTGTTAAATATTGTTCTTTTTCATTTATTAAATGTTCATCAATATGTGTTCGTGGTTTTGATAATGGAATTGAAAGAATAGATAATACTAAAACAGAAAAATAAATAAATAAAATATTTTTTCAGTAGAAAAAAATAAATAATTTACAAGCTTTTGTGGATAAATGATTTAATTCAGCATGTGTAATATTCTTTTTTTGTTCTTTATGTAAAACATATAATTTAAGAATAGTTGCCGCATGAAATACATGATTTTCTGTTTTCCAAAAAACTAATGCTACTTTATTATAAAATAATGCTAATTGTTGTGGTTTTAGTGTTATTTTTGAAACTGTTGTAAGTATATGAATATCTTCAATTGCTTTAAAAGCTTCCTAAATATAAAAATAAATTAAAAAAAAGATTTTTTATTTTATTTTTAAATAATTTACCTGCCATAATTCCATAGCAATAGCTGTATCAAGTTGAAGGAAACGTGTTTCTAAATGAAGTGCTTGAGTTTCAGGTAATTGAAAGTTAACACTATATGTTTGTTCACAATATTTTTGTGATTGTATAAAATGTGTACGAATTGTATTGCATAATTTTCCAAATTCAGTTCGACGATTATATTTTTGACAAAAATGAAAACACATTTGTACAACTTTTTGATAGATTTTTTCAACACGATTATTATTTTTTAATAATTCTAAACATTGTTTATAAGACTCCCAAATAAATTTTAACCACGATATAAGTATATCATCATTAACTGCACTGAGTAAAAGACTAAGAAAAAAAAGAAATCTTTTCGTTACTCACATCGGGATTTTTAATGCAAAATTTGTTTGAGTTTAATACAAAAAAAAAGAGAGAAAGTCTAAGATACATATTTTTTTCTCGTTCTGTCTGAAACATATAGAAAGTTTCAATTAAGACACATCATGTTTTGAACTTTTTAAAAAGGAAATTTAATATTGAAATCGTACAAATTAGTCGGTTATTGCATGTTATAATTCGTAAATAAAAAGGAAGAAAAAATTAAAATATTCTCTTCCGCATAAATTTGATAAATTTCAATGACACAAAAACTTTTTTTATTTTGATCACATTCCAATCCTACTGGAAACTGCTGATAAAAATGACTTAATTCATTGCTCTCGATCAAAGATTGAAATGATAATCTATCTGTTATTTTTCAATACCTTTCAGGTGTTTGTAAAACTTCCAAATCATCAATATTCACAAGCGTAGTTTTAGCTTTTTGTCGAGCATTTAAACATTGCTCTTCAGCATGTTTAAGAAATCTTATAATAGTATCTTCAAGTGATTTAACTGAAACCTAAGAAAAAATAAACCAAATATTTTTTTTGAAATTAAATAAACAAGAATTAAATTCTAACTGCTTGTGAAATTGTTTTATATTGATAAAGACCATCTTTAGCTAGTTGACTTTTTTTCAATTCAACACATAAATTCAAAAATTTTTCCATTAACGATTGATGTATTTTTGTCCATGTTCGATAAGAACGTGATGTAATAAATTCAAAAAGAGTTTCTAAAGCACGTTGTTTTTTACCAACATGAATTAATTCTAAAATTTTAAATTAAATAAATATATATATATATGTATAAAAGAATTTACCGTCGGCTCGTCGAAGAGCACTTTCAGGCTTCATAAAGATCATTTTTTGTAATTTTATATATAAAATATAAAGATGTAAAAACCTGTATATATATAAGGTTTCTTTCTTTCCAGATAATTGCGTAATTTTGTTTTCTATGGAAAAAGTTTATATCTTGATTTGAAAAATGGATGATTCATAATGTTATCTGTATATATATATATGAATGAAGAATTGCGTAAAAGTAATTTCAAAAGGTTAGTAGAATGCGTCAAAAAATTGTAATGGGAAAAAATAATTTATTTCTAGAATGCCGACTTTTACTCAGAGTATATTATAGTTGTCACAATGAAATTCATTAAGTTTTAAGTTAAGACAATTTTTAATTAACATTGATCTAAATTCAATAAATGCGTAATCAAGATATGTTCTGTTTATTAGTAAAAGAACTGATCTTCAATAAAAACCTACTTTTAAACTAATAATTTGCAGAATAAAGAATAAGTCTATCAATAATTAAATTCCTTCTCTTAAATTTTTAGTGTTTTATTTAAGATGAAATAATAATAAGATTTAGAATAAATCAAAATACAGAAATTCACATAATATTTAATTTTCATCGTCACTTGGTGTTAATAATGCAGAAATTTGTTTTGAAATATTTGCAAATTCTGCTTGATTATTTTCACGAGTATTTGGAGATGATACAGATATTTTTACTGAACATTTAACTGGAACAGTCAATGAATCTGTTGAATTTTGTCGACGTTCATTATTTGCAAATATTAATGATGGAAATAATTCATCAATTGATGATGATCGTGGTTGTGTAGCCATTTGATTAATAATTGTTTTTGCTACAAGTGTTGCACGTCTTCGACGTAATCGATCTAAATTTGGTGGAGGAAAATCCATAGTATCATCATCATCACAACTTGAACTATGATCAGTCATTGAAGATGATGATGTTGAATTAATACTATGTTTTCTAATAGGTAAAATTGGTATAAATGATTCTGAACAACGTCCACATCGTCGAATAATAGTACTAACTTGAATACTTTTATCTAAACGTTGATCATTATCATTATCATTAGCTTTTAATACTCGCATAAAACCAGTTGAAAAACGACGTAATGGTTCAGCTATACCAATTGGACGAGTTGTAGATTGTGGTTCTAATGATATTGAATGTGTTAAATGTCGTTTTGATGATGAAGTAGATTTAGATATAGAATAAAAATTTATATCATTATCTAGTGTTAATTCATCTGGAGGCAAATCATGAAAACCTATTAGAATAATATTTCTCAAAAAACAAAAAATCTAGATGAAATATAAAAAAATTTCTTTACCTAATTGTTGAGTAAATTCTATAAGATTTTCTATTATTTTCTTTCCAATATTTGTTAAAAATTTTTCAATTTTTATTCTAATAAATTTTATATACAATAATATAATTGCAAAACCAATGAATAAATACATATTAGTAAAAAATAAATTTTTTTCATGATTTATTTTAATATTTAATTTAATTGTAAATATTGTTGTAAAATATAAATAAAAATTATCAAAAAATGATTTTGATGTTGATGATGAAATAAAAAAAATTCCAATAAGAATATAAATTAAAATTGTTAATATTAATTGTATTAGTGTTAAATTATCATTATTATTATTATTATGAAAATTTTCAAATATATGTATTATATTATGTGTATGTTGTTTAATATTAAGAGAAGTTTTTGTTGAATAAAAATAAAATATAATTAATGATATATATTCAATTAATCGTTTTATTAAATAACTTAAATCTTTTAAAAAAACAAATGTTAATGGAATGCCAAAACTTAAATAAATTATTAAAAATAATTTTCCTATTTTTCTTTTTGGTATAACTTCATTTGAACCTTTAGAGAACAAAAAAAAAGAGTGATAATAATAATAAAGAAAATAGAAATTCTTCTTTTCTTTTTTTTTACCAAGTGTTGTTAATGTTGTAGTAAGAAAAAGTAAAGATTTTGGAAAATTCCATGAAGAAATTTCTTCACAATTAAATTGTTTTTTTATTTCTTCTTCATATTGACGAATTTGTTTATTTATATATTTAGTATATTGTTGTAAATCAAATATTTGTCTCTTTTCAATTATTTTTGATAAGAAACGTTCACGTTGTTGAAAACTTTTTATTAGTGAAGAAGTTTCGTATTGATTTGATTCAATTTCTTGTATAATACTAGCACCGATTAAGATATAAGTTGAAAAAATCAAACTGATTGATACATGAGGAATGATAATTAATGACCAATATCTAAAAAAAATAAAATAAATATTTATATAGTAAGAATATTAATAATTAAATTACATACTTAACGAATAAAATCCATTCATGAATATTAAACTTCTTCGTCATTATTAATTACCTAGATTAGAAATAACTTTTTTTTAAATTCGAATTATGAATAAAGATTTTAATTTTATTGATATTTATTACAAAAGTATGAATATTAATGATCTAATATACTACGATTGAGAAACATATAGAATACATGTAAACAGAGTAGCATTATTAGAAAAAATAATGTTTCTATTTTTAATTTGATTATTAAATATAAATAGATAAATATTTATAACTTACAATTTCTAATATATCATTCGAAATTGATAATTATATAGTAACAGAGGAGATAGAATGTAGTTTTATATGTCTTATAGAATAATGTATAGAAAGCGAAATGACAATAAACGGTTATCTCCTATTCGAGTGTGTGTCTGCAATATATTTCTAGTTTGTTATTCTGTTATGTTAATTGATTCTTTTCTTTCTTGAAAAAAAAAAAAGTGTTTCTCTTAGTTATATTTTGTTTTGTATTGTTATTTTGATGACAAATAAGCAATATAAATATGTCGCAGTTGTATCAGAAATTTGCTTTGGTTATCTAAAGCTATTTTATCATAAAAATATTGAAGATATAGTTAATGGATCTCTCAGTAAGATCCAATTATAATAACAAAAACATCATAATAATTCATCATATTTGCTAATTAGGAAAAAAAGCAAAAAGTTAATAAGAAATCTAGTTTATTAAAAAGAAAAATAAAAGAATATAGAATAATAAAGAAAACGTTTGTTTCTTACTTTCTAATAAAAACTTGTCTAGTTTACTTTCAATGACAAGTTGATGATAGAAAGAGATATCTTATAGTGCAAGTAAACACTTGGTATCAGAATAGGAAATAAGAGTGATAAAAACATATGTGGATATACTTATGTTTTTTCTTGTCAATGATGACAAAGAAGGCATATAATTGATGTCATCTATAGTATGTTAGTAATAAAAATGAATTATGTTTTCAGCTTATTCTTGTTCTATATCAAGTGAATGTTCTATCGATATATCGGAAATGTCTATTTAAGAAAGACAAAAAAAGAAAAAGATAATTTACGATCTATGTTTGCATTTATGTCATGTACAATAAGTCAAAATTTTCTATGAGAAAAATTTTATTGATTATTATCAGAATGGTCGAATAAGATTTTCTCAAAGAAATTAATGTGATGTGAATCATAGCATTTATATATACATTATTGTAACAAAAATGATGTACTGTATCAAGATAATTTTGAAAATAATAAGTTTCTTAAAATAGTAATTTGACCTTCATCTTTTATCTAAGATAATTAAGACTGATGAGGCAAATTTCAGCCTACTAAATCATCAGTTATTGTAAGCAGGAGTGATAATAAAAACTATCAACAGAACAGAATTAATTCTAGATGAAATCATTTATCGTTCTTAATACTAATTCAATTTCATTGCTCAAATGTGATGATATCATTTTTCACTATAATTTTTTTACTTTCTAAATATACAATTTTCAGTCATGATAATCTCAAAAACGAAAATTTAGACTATTTCCTTCGAGAAAATCTCTTACAATTAATTACTGTTAAACAAATATATTTTAAATATAAAATAACCAACACAAAAAAAAAATCAATAAAATGTTTATTTAATATTCTTTTCAATCAATTAATGATGTTACTGTTAATTGTTGTATAATTTTTCTTCTTTCTAAAATACGTTTTGCAAAACGTTTTACTGCTAATATAACTCGTATTGTAAATTGTATTGATTGATATTTTTTATTAATAATATTTGTTCGATTTCCATTAATATTATTTATAAATAATGGTAAATTAAAATCTTGTGGATAAGATTTTTCTAATAAACGTATTTGATTACATACAAGATTATGCATACCATGTGATATTTGTTGATTAATATCAGATATTTGAACAAACATTCGACAAAATTTTTTGATACGATCAAATTTAAAATCATTATCAATTTCATTAGAAAATTCATCATTATACATTTTAGATGCATACTAAATTTAATAAGAAATATTTTTTTTTCTAATGAATAACGAATGTGACAAAATTTTTGAATTAATTTTGTTGAGGGTATAAGTCTGTAACATAATATCGTAGAGATTTGACAGTTTTTCTTTAATGAAAGAATTAGATTGGAAAGTCAGTTACTAGATACTTTACTCTTTCTAACAAAACAAAAAAGCATCAAACTTCTACGATATTACATCGTAGAACTATACTAAAAAGAAAATTTTTGCTTTATCCATTATAATAACTTACAAAATAATAATTTGATCTATCTATTGGTATATCAGGTATATCACTAATAATTAATGCAATATAACCAGCAATACCAAGAATAAGTTCAATTGAATGATCAAATAAACCAACAATTGAACATAATTGTAGAATAGAATTATTTTCTTGTAAAAATTTTAAACACAATATAAGAATAGAACAAGCTAATAATGATGCATTAAAACAACTTGACCATGATTGAATACAAGCAACATGAATAAAGAATATTGATAATGCACGAATCTTACAAAAACAAAAACAATTAAGAAAATAAAATAAAAAATAAAAATTCTAACTTTTGAAGTATTTAATTGATAAGTATCAGTTGAATTTAATTCAAGATATAATTCAACAAAATCAGATATTAATGGTAATTGTACTTCAAAATTTATTTCATGATAAACTGTACGCATACAATCACCAATTTCACGTGGTTCAAATGCATTTGCTGAATAACGTGAAAATTCTTCCATCTTATTTATAAAACCAAGTAACAATATATTTATATTTATATTAAAAATATACTCTTATACGACTACGATTATGAAATTTAGCAGCAAGAATAAAGAAAGCCATAGATCGTAATTGATAAGATCGTTCATTACGACCTTGTAATGTATCAACAGCATCAATTAATCTTATAGCATGTTGAGTTATTTCAGCTTTCATATTATTTTTACGCTAAAGAAATAAAATATAAATATAAAAATTTCTTAAATTTAATTTGAATTTATCTTTTTACTTGAATACCAATTAACCAATTAACAATTGAAGAACGCCATGCAAGACGAACTCCACGTCTTGTTAAATCTGTATTAAGCCAAAGTGTAGCATAATTATATGTATATAATGCATGATATTCGGTTGTCTATAATAAAATTATATGAAATTTTTTTTTTTTTTTTTTTGAATAATTATTTTTTTTACAAGTATATCAATTAAATGATCTAATAAATATAATTCTCGATGTAAACGAGTAAATACTTGTATTACATGTTCAATATGAGGCTTATTTGTACTATAAAAAGCATCTCGCCATGAATAAAGAAGATTAGTACTAACTAAAATATTTTAACATAATCGCAAAAACGAAAATTTTCAATGAGAAATTTACGTGAAAAAACAGCAATTTTTGTACAATGTCTTGTAAGCAATGAACTAATAGTTGATATTATTTGTTCTTTTGTTAATTGACGCTTGAAAATATAATAAATTTATTTTAATATAATATTATCTATTAATTCATACTTCTATTGTCCAACTTGGTACACATGGTTGAAGTGGAGTGTTAATAGACTGCATTATTATCGATGATTGCGCAAATAAATAAATAGTGAAATGAAAAAAAGAATGTGATATTCTTAGATAAATACAAACATCTTTTAAGATCGCACACCATAGGATAAATAATATAAGACAGAAACGAAAGAATGTCTTAAATATTATGTATTATATATATATAATGAAAGTAATTTATTCTTTACTTTAGAATAAACAAATAAAAACAAAAAAGTTTTGAAAGATATTCGTTTAATTTGGATGAACGATTATCAAGATTGATGATTGTATTAATTTATTTTGAATAAGAGAGTATGAAAAACTGATTGTATATTTTATAAAACCAAAACATTGTTTTGAAATTGAATCCAATAGAAGTATTATCTTTAATTATCAATCTATTTTTGTCTTTTGATATTATACTTTTTTTTTCTTATTTCATGTAAAAAAAGTAATCAAGAATTGTAATTTGTTTTTTTTTATGTATTCAAGGTAAGTAACCTTGTAAAAAAGATTCATTGATCTAACTGTTTTTTATTATACTGCAACTCAACAAAATAATATGTCTTTGTAGACTTTATTCTATTGACATAGGATAGAATTTTATGCAATTAAAACACTTTGATTCGTTTTTTTTTTCTAGTTACACTGATTTGTTAAAAAAAAGAAATCTATAAGAGACATTTTCTTGTTTATTGCAATGTATATCAATAGATTTTTATTTAATTTCATTAAATTCTTAATATTATTTTATTATACAGAATTTTTATTTATAGTTCTACAATAAATAATATCAATTGTTGAAATAATCTTTTTCTTTGGTGATGAAAAAGGTCAATACTAGAATATGATTACATCATCAATGTGTATAAGAGTAAAGAATGAATTTATTTGACATACTGATAAGCTAATGTGTATGTGTATAAAATTGAAAATGATAAAAAAAAAAAGAAACCTAATAAAACAATCAATACTTTACAAAAATGACATTCATCTTTTTTTTTTATAATCATGATCACAAGATAAATATGGTCTTTTTTTAAAATTTTAAATAATTTCTAATCCAAAAAAAAATGCACCTCGAAAATAATATTTACTATCCACAAGACAATAAAAAAAAAACAAAATAAATAACCTTGTATGTTGTCATTGCCAACCATACTTTTCTTTTTTTTTCGTGTGTCGTAGTTATATCGTAAAATCTATTCCTTTCATGACCATAGTATTATTCGTTCTTATTTAAGCAAAATTTTTCTTTTACATAAGAACGAAAATTCTTTCTTTTCGTTCTTTCGTTTTATCGAAAAAGAAAAGAATAAGCCAATTGCTTGTAGAAAAAAGAACGTGAATAGTAGAACAAGGTAGTTTGGGTATAGTCAAATTTTCATTTATCAACATTATTACCATCCTACCGGTATTCTATTGTGACATAGACTCATATGTAATATTCTCAGAATAAATATAATAATTGTATATGGATATTTAATCAATCCAATACGAATGTTTCATATCATCAATATTCAATAACAAGACAATAAGTAAGGACGAATATTAAGAATTAAAAATTGTTTATCTTTTACTATATTCTGTTCTGTTTTTCTTTTTATCTATAGAATATATCCTAAAAATAACTTTACTATTGATTGACATTTATCATTTATCTTTCATTCTTTTCATTGAGTAAATAGGTATAAATTTAAAAAGTATTGCAATAAAGAATTCATCTTTAGTCACAATACATAAATTTTTATTATTATTTACATAAAATATTGTATAGTATTTCAATGACTAAATAATTATTATCTCAAGT
Source organism: Macrotrachela quadricornifera (assembly GCA_022393335.1). NCBI lineage: Eukaryota > Metazoa > Rotifera > Eurotatoria > Philodinida > Philodinidae > Macrotrachela > Macrotrachela quadricornifera. The sequence continues at coordinate 2,558 of JAJEKB010000345.1, read as the reverse complement.
ATTTATTTAATATGTTTCATAAAAAAAGAAATTGAATCGTATGAAATTTACAAGGTTTATTTTTATTAATTCATTCATTTGGAAGAAAATTATTTTTGATAAACATATCATTTATTATATGTACCGAGTTAATTTGTATGTGCATAAAGAATATTTTATTTATACAAAAAAAAACAAGTTGACGATAAATGTCAATCAATTGTAAAACTATATAAAAATCCTTTTAAAACATTTTTTTCTATAGATTTTTCTTTTTGTTTATATAATATTTTGATTTTTATTCTAAAGATGATTATTGTCAATATAAAAAACATAAATGGTTGAAACGCTAAAGTCAAGTGTTTCAGTGTATGGACCTCATACCAAACAAAGAAAACGAGATAAAATATTAAATAATAAATTTTTCTCGAAAAAAAAATTATTAATTGGTAATATTATAGCAGTTTTTTTAACATTAGTTGCAATTATACTTCAATTTATTGCATTTTTTACACCTCATTGGAAAGAAATAACTCCAAATACTCATTCATTATATGTTGATGGTGTAGATGCTTTAATACGTACTGAAGTTTTACATTATTTTAATTCTATACATCGTTATACTCGTCATTCTTATGGTTTATTTCAACGATGTGAATATTTATTAAATAATTCATCAAAACATAATAATCAACATGATCTATTAAATTTTAATATAAATTATGGACAAAAAATATGTACAAAAAATTATTTACCATCATATCGTGATGATCATTTTAATGAATGTCATAGTTTATCATATTATAGATTTTGTACAAAAAAAAGTGAAAAAATTTTTGATATTAATAATGATTATCTTCGTGCAACATTTGACATATCCTCTTCACTTAAAAAATCAACTACAACAGCTTCCTGTGATTGTCATTATCCACCTTATGTTTTAATTTGTCATGTAATTGGAATAATAGGAATAATATTTTTATTTTTAACTTGTGTATTATTTAGTTTATTTCCATTTTTTTCTGATCTACATCATCGTTTAAAACTAAAATGTTTTGGTATATTATCATCAATATTATCAATAATATTTTTATTAACTAATTTAATAATTATATTTCAATATTTTGAATATGAATCAATTGAATATTTAGTTGCTATTCAAAGACATTATAAATCTAATCAAATATATAAATTATCACAGGATACAAAAATAGCTGTGGAAAAATTTTTATTAAGTATTAATATTCATATTGGTTATTCAGGAATTTTAGCATGGATTGCATTTGCTTTATCAATAATTAATGGAATATTATTTTTATTAACATGTCGAATTAAAAATAATTATGATGAACAAGAAACTCGAACTAATTTAATCACTTCAAATGATAGCGACGATCATCATTTACATAAATTTCAACCAATTCCAGACGATTCAGAATCTCTTACTCCAATACAAACTTCTATAAAACCTAATGTTGATCAAAATCATTTATCTCCTTCAAATTCAAAAAATGAAATATATCGACCATTACGAATACTACGAGATGATGAAGTATAACTGATTATTTTTCAATAAAAAACAAAATATAATGTAATCTTGTTTGTTTTTCTTGTCAAAATATAATTTATATAATAGAAAACAAAATAGAAATTCATTTATATATTGTTTTCATATTTGTAAACAATTCCAAATATAGATGTTATAATCAAAAAGAAAAAAAACTTTATAATATTGTTTTAAAAATTTTTATTTTTCATTTTCAATCAAATCGATAACGTTTATCGAAACGATATCGTTTGTTAATATCATTCATATTGAATTGCTTTTTATCAAATCGATAACGTTTATCAAAACGATATCGTTTATCCATTAATGTTAAATGATCAATATCATTTGAATCACTATCTTCATTAGATGCTTTGATTTCTTTTTTATCAAGACGATAACGTTTAGATAAATCAATTGAATTTTCATCCGGTTTTATTATTGGAGTTTCAGAACAAACAAATAATAATTGACTGCCAATCTAAAAGAAAAACAAATTAATTTAAAATAATATTATTTTATTTTTGAATAGAAACTAATACAATGAAATTATTAAAAAAAAAGCACATCCGTTATTTTATCCTTTTCTATTTATTCATTAATGATGCAATTAACTTATACGAAAATATTAGATTTAGTCTATTAATAGAAAAGCCTATCTTATAGGGAAGAAAATGTATGTTCTATATAATAAAAAAAAGTAGATTAAAATTAAGATTTTTCTTTATTTTCAATTTAATCTTTTGAATAAAATGAATTTATCAATATCTAAAATAATTTAATATTTACTTACGATAATGATGGCAAATAAGAAGAAGAATTTATGAATTGCGGATTTCATTTGTTAATGATTAAATTATTTTTACAGTTTTGTATATTGTTATAATCTTAATAGTAGTGGTCTATCGTCTAATATTTTCTTTCTTTTTTTATATATATATTATTATTATTGTTAATGTCAAGTATTATAAGAGAAAAAAAGAAATAGAAGAAGAGAGAAACTAGCATTTCCGTATCTTGATTAGTTGTTCAG
>JAJEKB010000344.1:84737-100674 GCA_022393335.1 Macrotrachela quadricornifera | reverse complement strand
AGGCAGCAATACGAAACAAATTCATTCTCTTATTCTTCTTTTTTTTTTCTCCTTCTTCTTTTCAGCAAAACAGTACCGATATAGTGGGTGTTGTTGGTTAAAAAAACAACATCATATAACATTCCGATTTTTTTTTCTTTTTCTGCTTCTATACAAAAAAAGAAAAGAAACTTTATTTCTACCAATACAACATTCGATTACGAACACAAATGACAACTGAATAAAGAAAAAACGCCCGAATCGATTGTACAAAATGTATAATAACTAATGGTAATGGTATTTGAAATTCAATGTTATATTGTTGAAACAATATTATATACAAAGATATACACATACCACTAAGTGCTATAATACGATGCATATATGTTTGTAAACCATTTAAATAACAATAAAGAATATGTAAAAGATTAATAATAATTAGAAGAAAATCATTTAAGAAAAAATTATATTTTAATTTATTTAAATGATAATAATTAGAAATAAGAATAATAATTATTGTGAGAAATAAATGAAAAATACACCATGAATATGAATAAATAAGAATAAAAAGAGTAAGAAAAGTACCGGTTAGAATACCATCAATTATGAGAAGAATATACATGAAATTATTTGAAATATTTTCATAGATAAAATATAACAGAAAATTATTGCTTACTAATAAACTAATAATAATAATATATAATGAAAGATATGAAGAATATTTTTTAATTAAAGAAAATAAAAAGAATTTATGAATAATAAAAGAAATAAATATGATTAATAAATATATAATGATTAATGTCATTCCAAAAAGACAAACATCATGAATCAAATTTATGTCAATATAAATAAAATTTATTTAAATAAATGGGATTTTTATTTATAGCGATTCGCGCTTATATATATATATATATATACATTCTCATTTAATTATTCAAAATGAATTTTTAGAGTATCTAATGAAACAATAAATTAAAAAGTATTTTATTCGTTCCGTTACATTATTTGACTTGGCAATGAACCATATTTACATACGTAATACATTTACTCCTTACCTCTTCATCGACATACTCTTGTCATTTTGTAAGAACTTTATGATATAGATAGAAATGATGGTCGTTCTTACCATTCGTTTTTTTTTTTATGATAGGACAGTACTGTTAAATCAATGTCTTATCGAATACTTGATATTATACTTTATAAACATATTCATTTTAGTCTCTTTCTCTCTTTCGATTTTATCTTTTATTCATCAACACATTCTTTCTTTTTTTTTTTCATTCACTGTTGTTTTTCTTGCACAAAAAGATCTAATTTGAATATATTAGCTCGATAATATTGTAACAATTGAATAGATCCTTGTAATTCCGTTTTAATATTAATTGAATCAATAGATACTCTTCTAAAAGAAATAATAAACACATTCTTCATATAAAAATAGGAAAAAAAAAAAGAATTTTTTTAAATTTACGGTCGATTTTCATAAATATTTCGAGCCCATCTTCGACAAAGAACATTTAAAACATCAACATCAATATTTCGATAATGACAACATGAAAGAAATTCTGGTATAACATGTTGAATTCTTGCACGATCAATATGAACACGTTGACCACATATTGGAGAACTTCGATTAACTAAAATATTTTTATGTAAAAAACTAACTAATAAAGAATATTGATTATTTTTATCATTCATATCAATATAAATATCATTTAATGTATTAAGATTTCCATCTGTAATAATAACATAAATATAATGTAATTGATCGGAATCCGTTTTTAACCAAACAAGATGTGTACGAGGATTTGAAAGAATAGGTGCAGGTAAATAAGGAGGATATCGAATTGTATTCCAACCAAAATAAAAATTACTATGATTATATTTAAAACAGAAAAAAAAAAGAAACCTAATTTTGTAAAATATTTCTTATTACTGTTGTCTATAATGATTAAGTTCATTTATTGATTCTCGTATATCATCACGTGCTCGATGCATCATTTGTTTATGAGGTCGTTTTGTATATCGAATAGGTTGCCAACGTAATGTTAATTCTTTAAGAGTACTACCTTTTTTTTTTTTGAAATAAATTAAATAAAAATAAATTTTCATTTTGATAATTTTATACATACAATCGACTATACTTGAATGAAGAATTTCATTAAGACGTGGCATATATTTTTCAATAAACCTAAAAATTTAATTTGAAAAAAAAAATAAATTAAATTTGATTAGAATATTAAATTAAATGAACCATCGATCAACAAAAACAGAATTTCCAGCTAAAATTCCACTACCAGATACACAATATTGTTTAAGAAAATTAATTATCGATGTTTCAGCATCATATAATGATATTTGACTTTGTTGAATTAATTGAATTAATCCTGATTTTGTATGTTGTTTTCTTGACCAATCATTCATTTTATCAAGTACATCTTGATCATGATGAATAACAATATCTGGACCTAAATATCAAATAATCAAGAAAAAAAAAAAGAAAGAAATTCTTTTTCTTTTCAAACCTTCAATATAATTTTTAAGTTGAAAATCTGTAATTGCAACTGCTATTTCAACGATTGTATGTATATTTAAATCAAGTCCACTCATTTCCAAATCAATCCATACAAGTAAATTGTGATCACAATTATTAATCATAGCCATAATGAAAAATTCAAATCTGAGTAATAAGAAGAATTTTTATTTAAAATAATAATAAAAAAAAAAACAAAAAGATAATGAAAATATGATTGATAATAATAATGATAATTTAGAAAAAAAAAATACAAAACAAAAACAACAATTTGTTTTTTTTTTTATTTAGATTTATTTAAAATATGTTTTAATAAACGAGCTTCTTCTTTTTTAGCTTCAAGTATTTGATCTTCTTCAGACATTCGTCGAATTTTAAATTCTTGCATATCACGATTAACACGAATTTCACGTTCCTAAACATATAAATTCTTAAATAGAATAGAATTAATTAAAAAAAAAATACATACTCGATTTTTACGTACTTGTTCTTCAATATCTGCTTGACGTTTAGTAAACATTTGATTAATATATGCTCGTTCAATATTTCGTTCCTCTTCAAATTGTTCTAAACGACGTTTTAATCTAAAAATAAAAATATTTATACAAAAGTAAAACCAAATATTTCAATTTTTTACCTTTCATCGAATTCATCGATATTGTCTGTTGCATTTAATGATAGATGAGAAATCTATTTTAGAAAAACAAGATTATGTTAGATTTCTAAGAGATTATATCATACTTTTTGATTATTATTATCATTTATTTGATTTTGATAATGATGATCAAATTTATTTTCTAATTTTAAATTACTATAGAAATAAAATAATTATATTAACTGTAGATTTGAAAAAAAAATATTTCTTAACTTACTTTCGTAATGAAGTTAAATGATCAGATGATGATGATAAATTTGCTTTTGATAATCGATTACTGATGTCAACATTATTTGTCTAGAGAAAAAGAAAAGCTATTTTTTCATGATATTAATATAATAGATTTATTCTCGATTCAATCAATGATTATTCAAAGACGCATTTTGGTTGGCCATGGAAAGATCGAAAGGAATAATTTCGAAACTGGGAAAGTATCGAAAAAAAAATGATGTCTCTAGTAAACACTGACTGTGATTATTTTACGGTTTTTCTCATTATTCTATTGATTTGGAATCATAATCTATAGTATAACAGTAACGAATTATACATAATAGCAATAGTTCGAAACTAACCAAATGCTAAATATGTACATGTGAAAGTCAAATTATTCGAAATCGATTCTATGTCCATAGGAATCAAATTGAGAGATTGTTTGTATAATAACAACTTACTGAATTACTTTGCCTCATTAATGTAATGGTATTAATCGTTGGTTTTGGTAATGTTTTAGGTGGTATAGTTGATTTTATATGATAATTTTCATTATAATCTGATGGAATATCTTCTCGAGAGATTAATGGTTTAGTAAATGATTGTGTTCGAATAAAATTATTTTTATTATTATCAAATTGTTGTTTATATGTTTGTTTTAAATGAAAAATATTTGGATTTGATATATAATGATTTATTTGTTTATTAACTAATATTTCATTTGAATATGATGGTTGAATTATTGATGAATTATATAGATTATGTTGTTGTTCATTAGTTGATAATTTTTCATTATTAGTTGTAGTTTGTAAAGTAATTTTCGATGATGAATTTGATATTGAAGAAGAATGAACTAGTTCATGATAATTTTCAGATGATGTTGGAAGTAATATTGAAAGACCATGAAGATTTGCTGCATTTTTAAGAATTTTTAATATGACTGAAGATCCACATTGTTTAAGTACTTGAACAGCTCTAAAATATGAATAATTAAAAATAAAATTTTAAAAAATATATATTTTATTTTACTCTTCTTGTGTCATATTATTAAGACTAATATTATCAACAGAAAGAATTTGATCACCTGGTTGAAGACGTCTATCATCTTCTGCTGCACTACCAGGTATAATTCCTTTTATATAAATACCATAAAATTGTTGAAATTCATTCTAAATTTATTTTGAAATATATTTATAATTCATATTTTTTTTTCTTCTTACTTTTGCTGAAACAATACTTAAACCAAGATTATTTTCTTTTTTATTTAATATAATTGTTTCTATTTGATTATTATTTTCAATCTAAATATAATATAAATAAAATAAAATAAATATAAAATATTCTTTTTATTTACATTTGATATTAACATAAATTCAGTCCACATTCCAAGACTATATGGATTAATAAATAAATGACATAATTTTGATCGACTTATTGATTCAATAAATTCAAATAATGGTTGTGGTATATAACGTAAATTTTCACATGTATAACCATCTTCTGGTAATAAAAATGATAAATTTAAATTTGATTCTTCAGCTAATTGAATAATAAAACCTTCACGATGTAAATGTTCATCAACATGTTTATAAGCAATAGAAAGAAGACTAAACAAAAACAAAAAAACAAATCGATTCAAAAGTAAAAGGCTTGTAGAATTTGAACTTTAATCATTGGGAAAAGCTGCAATCTTGTAGGATATGAGTTTAGAAAATATGAGATAGTTTCTGCAATCGCTTTAATAATGTTGTATACTTCGAGAATGTGTCAACAATCTCGCGTTCATTATCAAGAAAGTCAACATTATAAGAACACTTAAAAAGACTTGCTGATAATTTCTAAACTACTTTACTTTTCTTGTTATTTGTCTTAATCACAAGTGTTGTATAACATCATTTTATCAATATACTTAATGTGAATTTTGTCTTCATAATAGAGAGTTTTTTTGTTAAAAGAAAACTTACGCTTGACGAAAATCATTTGTAATTGGTAGTTCATTTCTATCCAAAATATAATTATTTAATATTTGTGTTACTTGTATTGAATTAATTTGAAATGTATTATTTAATATTAATTGTTGTACATCACGTATATCATGTTTTGGATTTTGTAATAATAAACATAATTGATTTACTTTTGTTAAATAACGTTCTGATGCTATTTCTAAACCTTGTTTTTGTGCCCAATCATTAAGAGTTTTTAAACGATATAATAATTTCTCTCCCCAAATATATGAACATAATTTTAATTCCGAATGACAAACAATTCGATTAAATAACCATGTATTTATATAACGAAATATTTGTGAAAATATTTGAATTGTTAATGAAGCATTAACACGACATTTACAAAATAAATCTATTATTGATGATAATAATGCAAGAATATCATTGAATATTAATTGTTGATATTTATTTGAAGTTTTTTCTAATATTATCCAACGTATTTCAGATTGATTTAAATTATTTTGTTCAATATTATCTTGTGTATTAATAAATACTATTAAATATTTATTTAATTCATTTTGAAAAATATTTATTAAATAATAAAATGTACGTTGAATATGATTAATTAAACATATTTGTATATTATAAGAAATTTTTAATAAATCTTGATCTTTTTTTAAAAAATAAACAAATTCAGATGTATTTGATAACCAATAGGCAAGATAACCGGCATGATTTTGACATTCCTTTTAAAAAAACAATATATATATATTGTTTATTAAATATAAAAAAAGATTAATTTACTTCAATTTTTTTATTTATCATATCTTCAATACGACAAAGAAATGAAATAATGTCATTTTGTTTTTGTATAAATGGTATATTTATTTTATCAGATGATGAAAAACGATGTCGTAATGCCATATAAAGTGTATAAGCAGGTGATAAACGAAAATGAATATTATTTAATGGATAATTATAAAAAACAGCATAAAGAAATTGAATTTCAGCTATAAGAAATAGAAGATAGACAAATATCATATAAAATTGTACAACGATTGAGATTAGTTCAATAAGTTAATGAGAAATATGTATTGGTAATATTAATAGATTATTTTGTCTTTAAAAAACATGTTAAATTTATAACATGACAATAAAATATTTGTTTTCTTTTCTTTTATCATCATTATATATTTTTCATTTCGTCTTTTAGTATTTCAACTAGCATTGCAATGCTACTCTTATTAATCAATAAAAAAGAATCTTACTTTCAACAGGAACTTCCAATAATCCCGGTAAAACATTAATCTTTTTTCTAGAGATATTAATAAAATAAAAATTTAATATAAAAAAATAAAAATCTTTTAAATACTCTGTATTAATCACATCAATCGATGGAATTTTCTTTTGTTGAATATGTATTATTCTTGATTCGATATTATTTGTTTTATTTAAGTCAATTGGTAAAGAATTATATATTGTTAATTTATCTTGATTTGTTTGAATTGTTAATGAATTTATTTTTTCAATAAATTGTGGATCATAATATCGAAATGTTGAATTTCGTCCAAAACAAATTAATGCTCCATGTTGAAGATTAAATGATGTTGATTGATTTTTTCCATTTAATTTTACTTTACCACGTGGAATTAATGTAATATTATTATTTTGATTTTGTATTATACAATGATTACGATCAATACCAATACCATCAATCTAAATTTAATTATTTTATATAATAAATATTTACGATGATGAAAATTCCAAAAAACAAAATGAATATAATTTTATATTCTCATTGAATGTGAATGTTAGATAATTACAAAGTTCGAAGTCTATATCATTTACTATGAATAAAAACCTATATTAATATATTGATTGATAAAAAAAATCATATTTAAAAGCACTCAAACCTATTCTATTTTTCTAGTCTTGTAAATTATCTAATTCTTTCGTTTACTTTTTTGCATTACATTAGTTCGAATGAATTTTGTATATCCATTATTAATAAAATACATATTCATATGGCATGTCACTACCGTGTAATCTAATGAATTCTAGCAGTTCATTGATGAAATATGAAGATTATTGCGCTATTTCTATATTTAAAATTATTTCTGAAATACTTCTTTTAGTTTTTCGAGTGAAAAATAATGGTTTCAAACAAATTTTTTAAATTTTGTCGCATTACATAAAAATATTGTTTTCCAATTTTTGTCTTTGTATCACGACCGACATATGTAATATTTGGATGAAATCTAAATACACGAGGTGTTGCAAGGTCAGTTCCATCTCAAAAAAAGAAAGAAAAAGAATTTCTAATTAATATTTATTCATATATAGAAAAAGCGTAATTTTACCAATATTAGCTTCAACAAATATTGGAAAACGAGTGTTTATCATTCGATCTTGAATTATATCTGTACTTGATTCTTGTACACGAACATTTTTCTTAATTTCAATATATTCTAATGGACATTTAATTACTTTATATATAATTGATTCTATTGTAATAGAAAACAATAAAAAAAAAGGAAAGAATTTTTTTTTTTATTTTTAACCTTGTTTTTTTTGTATATGATTTAAATAAATATTTAATGGACATTCGTTATTGTGTAATATTGCTTCTTTAATAAGTTTATTATTCATTTGATTATGTGATGGAATAACAATCTTAAAATAATAAAATACAAAAGAAAAACATTTTATGAATAAATTTCAACTAAAAGTATATTCACTTGAAGTAAAGAATAATTTTTTAAATTTTCATGTTTTAAACCATATTTTTCAAGCATTTCTTTAACTATCCATTCTGCTGTATCTTTTATTGACAAAAGAAATGTTTTATAAGGTATAAAAGGATTTAACTCATCACCAAATATTTTTATAGTACCACCTAAATATAAATTTTTAATGAATTTTAATAAATCAAAAAAATAATAAGATCATATACTTCCTTCTTTTGTATTAATTTTAATAAATTTTTGTTTTAATCGATTTTTTTGAATTTTTGTCACCATTTTTTTAAAAATTAATAAAAATATTTTTTTTTTCAGATAATAAATAATTCAACAATCGTTTTATGATGTTACCAATGATGGATGAGTATCATTTTCATCGAGACCATTTTTCTATGAATAAAAATAATCTTTACATTTTTTTTCTTCTTTCGTTCTTTAAAAGAAATTGTCGAATACTCGATCATATTAAATACGATTTAAGTATATATTAAAGAAAGAAAAAAATAATTCATATAAATGATTGGCCAACATGTTGCTTAGTTAAAGTAAAAATATATATTAGCAAACTCTATTAGGGTATTTTATATTACTAGTAGCAAAAGACATAAAGAGTATTTCATATTTTTGTGAATTTCAATAACATTAGTTTATATACCAACGAGAAATAATCTTTAATTGATAGAATATATGTAATTTTCAAAATCGATCATTCTAAGTATTTGAGATTTACTATGAACTACTAGTCGTAACTATAAGTCAAATTGTATTCAATTCAAATAAGCTAATATGAATCAAATCATATAGATACTTAGTGCAGAACGAAAAACAAAAAATAAATATCATATTTCGAATGATTGATGAATTATTTAATACTCAAATTTTACCTGAAAATAATCATGCAATAATATTTGTAAATGTATGATTCATAGAATTTTTTATGGGAAATTATTGAACTGAGTTAAGTTGTAAATAAATAGAAACTAGATTAAACATAGAATGAGGAGAAAAAAAACGAACTTCTGATGATTAAGAAAATTCCTAAAAGACTTTGCAAAGGAAAAAAAAAGTGATGAAGAATACACAGGCGATAGTTTCATGAGTGTTTTTATATAATCAATTTCATACGTATATCTGTTAAATATAGCGTTTTTCTGTCCTTAGTAAAAAGTGTTATTAATCGATTTTGAAAAAATGAATATCATATGCTTATATTTCTTCTATTATTATTACAAAAGAACATGCCATGTAAAACATCGACACAAAGTACTCATATAGTATATAGACACAGTCTGTCAACAATCAATTTCTGTTTGAATATAAACTAATTTTATCAAAATCAATACATTCCGTATATAATGGATTTTCTTCATACAACTCATTTGTAGTATTTAAAAATTAAGAAACGAATAATCTCAATAAGATAATTGAAAATATTATTAAATAAGGAATAAAAGAAAACGTATAAACTCATAAGGTGATTAATACATTTCTCATTACAGATAAACTATTGTTAAGAATATTTTCCGTCATGAAAAGAAAGAGAATAATTTTTATGTGTAGTTTTATTTCTTTTCTTATTATTGTTAATTAATCAAATTGAGAAAAAGAAAATTTACTTTCTGGTTTTTTTCTTTTCGATAATGGTAATGATGAAAATTATCATTGATTGATTTTGTAAAACATATTGTTGGTCTTATTGAACTTTTCTTTCGTATCCACATCTTCATTTGATTTAGTTATTTTAAGTATGTTAATCGAGAATAGTAGAAAGAGATAAATTGATCATGTTATCTATCGAATAGATAGTTAAATTAACGAATAAAATAATGACCAGTATGATAAATAAATCTTTAGTAAGAGGTCGCTTTTCGTAGATTTTATATCACTTACCTTTTATCGTACTCAACATAAAGAGATATAAAAAAATTCAATTGCACGGTATGTGTTTTCAAGATCAAAGTAAAAGAAAACGGTAGTAATAATTATGAGATATGTTACCTAGAGTAATTTCTTTTTTTTGTTACAATTAATGTTAAACTATCAAAGAGTGCCTTACGATTAATTCCATTGATCGAACATTAGCATTAGTTTTAAGTTTGTCTAAATTGAGTCTCTTCTTTTCGAAAATATTTGATAAAAGGTCAAATATTTAGTTGATATCAAGCAGCTATCAACAATGTTATAAGGTAATGATAAATACTATTAGAATACAATTCAATAATAAAAGTGCTGATTTAAGGTATTCTCTAACTTCTGCACTTCTTTATACAATTGATATTTTTGTAGTTCTGCATTTTCTAGCACAGATCGGTAGAATGATATAGAATCAAATAGAAAGACAAAAACATAAGTTTCTTTTTTTAGATTGAGTCTCATGGCTGTCCGGTAAAAGACTTGTAATTGAAGTTGTTTTTCTGTAATTCTTCATTTTTCTTTATACACAGTCTTGACTGATGCAATCACATCGATAGCTGTTTGGATGTAATTGTTATTCAACGTATTTAAACAATTTTCTAATTAATTTTCTGTTTCCATTAGAGTTACTGAATTACTTTCTTGTACAATAATTGTTTCATCACCATCTTGTATGGCATTATAAATCAGTAAACGACTATGACAAAATGATGGATAAATATTTAATAAATGACTGCACCATTCCATGAAAAAACGACATGCATAACGATCAAGTATAATTAATTCACGGCTACGTGATTGTAATTCATCATTGAATTTTCGATCTAAAAAAGCAATTATAAATATTTACTTTGCTCTTTGAATCAAAAAGCCTATCTTCTTCATACTTTTGAGCGTGTAAACTTTCCAAAGAAATCTTCTGTTTTGGAATTATAGCGGTGACAATCAGTACTAGCGTAACCAGGAAATTATGGGTGCCCGAGCGATATTGTACAATCTTTAAAAAAATTTATTTACAATAGTTTAAATTTCTCTTGAAGCGCAATTGAGTCTCTCAATTATTTTTTTTTTAAAGCGATGGACAAAATATTGTATCTGTTATTTGTAACAAGAAAAAATATACAAACAACGTTATTTCAGCAGTATTGGGCTGTCTTTATATTAAATAGTAAACGCATCAATAATCTGCTCATAAACAACACAAAAATCTCTTTTAGTTGCTAGTCATGATGGACATACTTTTACGTGCAATAGCTCTAAAAAGTTTCATTTTACTATAAGTGGAAGTCCTTGTTGTAACAGTAAACCTTCAAAATACATATTGATCATACTTTTTCAAAAAACCTACTCAATTTGTATTTAAAAGTTAAGAATCACTCAAACACTGTTTAAATGATTACTAACTCATGCATAAGAGTAAAGAAATATAAAATCTTAGCTTTTTTGTAGTTTATGGACTAAAAATTGACTCAATAATAACACATTTATGCTCTTTAAAAGTATTGTGGTTTTTGAAACCCTATTTATAAAGTAACTAACTATTTATTTTGTTTTCCAAAATACTGGTTATACCGAGATTAATTGATCAAAAAGAAAGCTAACTATCCTCATTACGTTCTAACTAAATCGGCTAATTTTTATTCTTATGAAAGAAACTTAAGCATACTGATCAAAACTATCAACTTTGGCTGAAATAAGAAACAACTAGTTTTTCGAATTGCTAAAAATGTTTTTAATGAATAATGCCCAAAGCGTTCATCCTTCTTTTGAGTTTTGATGAAGGTTATTCAATTTTTAGTGAAAATTCTTTGCGATAGGACTCAATGTGAAAAAAAGTAGATTTTAATGGATTTCAATCCAAAAAATTAGAAGAATCTAGAAATTAGTCAAAATTGATAACTTTGAACTCTCCTTTATTACTAGAATAAAAATCAGCTCATTACATTAAAATATAATAGAGATTTTTAATTTTCTTTTTGGTCAATCAATTTATGGATATCTTGTATATATAAGAAATGAAAAGTCAAGAAGGAACTAATTTAACCTGCTTATCAGTATGCCTAGAATTGATCCTATAAATGTCACTTACTAAATGTTCTTTCAGAGCTATTATATATACACGAAAAAGGGACAAATATTTTAATAGTAATTATTAGTTTTCTCACTTGACCGATGCTCGGACTAGTCCACCCCTGGTTGCTCATACCTTATATAAACATATTGTAATCATGATTATTTTATGTTGAGTCATAAATCGTATGAAACATTCTATAAATTGCTATGAAATAATAAAATACATTATAGATGCGACAAGTAATGATAGATGTCCTTTCTATCATAAGATTTGCTTTGATATATACCAATAATATTCTTAATAAATTTTACTTACTTATATGCATGTCATCAATATTTCAAAAATAAAGACTAAAAATACAAATAATATTTAATTTTAGATCTAATATATTTATTTTAATATGGAATCAGATGTAACACCAATAGATAATTGGATTTATCGTCGATTTTTTCTTTCAAATATTCGTTCAGCTCCTCGTTTATTTTGTTGTAATACATCAGATGGTTTTACTTTTGGACAAATTAATTTCAATGTAAATTATTAATAAAAAAAGAATATTTTTTTTTTTACTTTTAAATAATTATTTAATATTTAGAATGATGAATTTTTATGTGAATCAGTTGATGTAAATCATTTTGGTTTTCAAATAAATCATTTATGTTGGTTTCCAAATACTGTCTATCGACCATCTCAAAAAAAAATTAAGTATGATTTTGATATTAAATTAAAAAAATCTATTTTTTTTTCATGTTAATTTTTAGAATTGGTTTAACAACATTACCAACACTAAATCGAAATCAACAAGCTTCATTAATTTATAATAATGAAAATGATTTTAAAGTATATGAAATCGTATTATTGTATTTATTTATTTTTTCTTCTTAGTGGCTTGATGAAACAACACGTTTAACGCCATCATCAATTGATTATAATAAATCATTAGATCAAATAGCAGTTAGTCATCTAAATGGAACAGTAAAAATTTATCATGCATCCCAATATAATTCCACTTATCAATCAACATTTTCTAATTATGGAAGTCTTCATAAATTAGAATGGAATCCTATTGAATCTCATCTGGTATAATTTAGATATTAAGAGAGTTATTTTATTTTATCTATTGTATTTTTTCTTTTTAGCTTCTTCTTGCTCATCAAAATCGATTAAATATTTTCGATTTTGAACATAAAACAATTGGATTAACATTAAGTAATACGGAAAAAGAACATATTGCTGATTGTACATGGAAAACAAATGATATTATTGTTGGTCGACATCGACAACAAATACTTATTTGGGATAAACGAGTTAGTCGGTATGAAAATTTATATCAATAATATTGTTTGAGAAGAGCACAGATTAGAAATGAAATAATATAATCTTGAAAAATTCACCTATTCTTCTATATAATTTCTTTACAGATTAATGGAGTCAACATTTTTTATTAAATGCATGTCACATTCTATGACTTAAAATATTCTAAAACGATCATAATTTTTAACTAATGGTCCATAAACCTATTTATTGCTAGAAATTTCCTAGTCATATCGAGCCTTACTGATGGATAAAATATCGTCTCGAAAGCAATCAATTAATTGAAGTATCTTATACGTTCTTTTTCTGTAAAAATTTGATCAATCTACTCTGATTTCAAACATTCTTACATTGAAATTAAAACATTAATATAATTACATGACTATGTATACAGTGTATTTGCAAAGTTCTTCATTCTTTTTTTTGATATTAGAATAGAATTGAAATATTTGAAAAAAAATTGGTTATAACATTTAATCGAAAATTTGAAAAGATATCATATTTAACTTATGTTAATATTTGATAATTGTTTTAGTGAACCAATTCGAAATGAAATATTGGATATATTTGGACAAGCAGAAAAATTAAAATGTAGTTTAGCATCACCAAATCATTTACTATCAGTATATGATTCACGTCTTGCAAAAATAAAAATTTATGATTTTCGTTTTTTAACTGTAAGTTTTATTTTATTTTATTTTTATTATAAATAATCATTTTTAGATGAGACAAGTTGAATCATTCGATAAAATTTCATCAGCATTTCTTGATTATTATTGGACAATAGATAAAATGGCAATTATTGTTGCAACACATCAAGGTTCATTACATTGGATTGATGTTGATGTACCATTAAATACAAAAATGATTAAGAAAAAATCATAATTAACAGTGTCTTTTATGATAATTTTATTAATTTCATTTCTTTTTTTTTTTGTATACATATTTCTTTTGCTTCTATTTTTATTTTTACTCCCGATTAACTCAGGTGATGAAAATAAGAGATATAAAAAAAACCAAAATATTCTTATTTATTTTTGTTGATTATGAAATTAAATTAAATGGTTTCATTAACACTTCAAATGTTTGCAACTCACGACCTTTATTTTATGTTAATGATATACATTTATAATTTACTCTAGACGTGAAGATATTGATGATTTAGCTAGTTGACAATGTTCAGTGAATACGGAAAATAATTGATCGTATAATCTATTATTTTTATATAGTATAATTTATTAATGATTAAGATTATCATTTTGATAAAATTTGATTTTTTGAAATTTTTTCAAAGATAAGAAAAATTCTAATTTCTGTGAAAATTTAATCGAGATGTTTGGATAAAATGCGTGGAATTAGAAGTCATGATCTTATAGAATTTTGTATATCTTTCTTTTGTCATATGTAATCGACTATTGACAAACAAAATTGCAATTTCTACATCCTACATAATGTTTCATTAACAAAAAAACTCCATAAAAAACTATGAAAAAATTCAAAATATATGATTTGATACAATTGCTTGAAAATTACTTAGTACGCATTCGAAGTAGTCGTGAAAATATTTTAATTGGAAATGACTATATAACATGTGCACATAGATAGGTATAACCAACCTAGTAAATATCAAGTCATATTAAAATTTTAAATATATTTGCTTATTAATATAAATTATATCAATTTCATATAAACAAACATCATCCGATTTAAAATGATATAATGTTAAACGGAATAAAAAAAATTATAAAATTTTAATATGACTTGATACTAGGTTAGTTGTACCAATCTGTGTGTATAGTCGCTTGACTATATACACATCTATGTACATAGTCAGTCAGTCATAGTCACACAAATGTACATAGTCGACTAGCTATGTGCACATGTGTGATATAGTCATTTCCATTTTAATTTTGAATAAAATTCATAAAGAAAATGACATCATTCTTCGATTGATATCATAAGAATAAAATTTCAATAAAACCTATTCGCTAATGATATTTTCGATATGTATTCTCTTAATTCTTCTCGTTTCTTTTAATGTTTAACCATCTGTATATACAATAGAGTGGACAAAATATACTGATAGCAAAACAAAAAGAAATACAGCAATAAATGCATTACATTTTTGTTTTCTTAAATAATTGAAAACATTCTTGTGACTACTATTCGAAACAAGTCAATATTACAAATAGGATAAGAATTTTTATTATCAGTTCATATAGAGAGAAAATTTTAAGCTTTTTATTAAGAGTTAAAGTATTGTCCTCATTACTTCTGATATATTTTAATTTTGTCGAATATTTTCACATCTATTATTCTGCTTATGTTTTTATTGATTATTATCATAGAAATCGAGTGTATGACACATTTAGAGATCGAAGAATGCAACCAATTAAACATACAAAACTGCTATTAAAATAAACGACTTTCTATTTCGTGAACATAGGTTTCTTTTTTTTTTTGTCTTGTATGATCAAAGATAACAAAAGAAATATGTTCGACTTAGTATATACTAAGTTATAGATAAAAATATTGATTTTTTCTTAAATAATATAATACTATTATGGAAAA
>JAJEKB010000344.1:0-24737 GCA_022393335.1 Macrotrachela quadricornifera | reverse complement strand
TTTTTTTGCTCGCCAGTTTATGAACATTTTTGGAAAATTCTACAAACATTCTTCCGGTTTCGAAAAATTTTTATAAAATCCTTTAAAAAATTTCGAAAAAAACTTTTAAAAAATCTCAAAAACTCTAGAGAAACCTAAAAAACCCTGAAAAATTTTGGAAAAATTCCAGAAATCCTCGAAAAACTTCAAAAATTCTAGAAAATGTAAAAAAAAGTTGCAAAAATTTTTAAAAATTCTGAAAATTTTGAAGGAATTTCTAAATATCTAGAAAAGTCTAAAAAAATTCTTAAAAATTTTAGAAAAATTTCTAGAAAATTTTCAAACATGCTTGAATATTTTTAAAAGTTTTCGGAAAATTTTTCAAAAGTTATCGACGCCTCTCCAATCTTTCTGACCTCGGGACACCGTTGAGTAGCCAACGAAAAATCCAGTTAATTGAAAAATGGTTGTCTTATGTAGATGAAGACGTCGAGTTCAAATATGAGCTGCATTCAATCCCAAATCCTTTCGAATGAGTAATAGTCAAAAGAAATTATGCTCATAAAAAAGATTCCTCATGATAGTTTTGATATCCAGACATTCTAGAATGAATAATCTGTCTCATATACTTTTTGTAGTACACATAACTTCCGGATAAAATCCGAAGTTTCCACATTTATTATGTCTAAGTCTTAAGGTTGTTTTTTACGAAACCCTTCCATCCCTCAAAATGTGTAAATCGGTGAGTGCGAAACCTTTTTTTTGAACTCCAACACATCTCAAAATGTTTATACAAAACTCTTCCAAGCTCCAACACTGATAAAAAGTTCTATACCACACTTTCTTGATCTCCAATGCCTAAATATGGTTTTATACCAAACCTTTTTTAATTTCAGGAACTTACAAAGGTTTCATAAAAAATCATACATATTACTGAACCTTTTTTTGATATCGTATAATTATACGAGAACCTTTGGAATATGTTAAACTTCTACCAAACCCTAAAGGTTTTGACAAACACCTTTTTTTCTTTCAGTACACTTGTTAATTATGAGCAGTTAGCCCGTTCGTTTGATGCGTTATCTGATGGTATATATTCAATCACAGATTCTTGGCTTGACGCATCTGTTGATTGAGACAATTTCTTTGGTAATAGTCCACCGAATAATCATTTTATTAGCTTTTTTCGTCGAACGAATTTCTTTCGAGTAGGAGGCATAATTAATTAAAATATTTAAAAAAATATCTAAAGCATATAAATTTCAAATGTGTAGATCTAACTCATTTTTGTCTTACCTATTTTGAAATTACTTCGCTTTTATTCTATAAATAACAAGAAATCTATACCAACACTGTTTCCTAAGATCATACAGAAAGAACGATAATCAGAAACAAGAAGACAACACTAGATTATGTTTCGTATGCACACATTAAAAAAACTAGTTCTATGACAATAAAAAGAAAAGGGTAGTTTAAAATTCTTATTTAATATCGCGTCTATAATTTATGAAATTTCCGTTTAAGACCCATCCTTCTCACCCAAAAATTTAGTTTTTGCCATCGAGCATCCAAACTTAATGAAACTTTCAGAGTAAATGTATCTTGAGCGGGGCACTTCGTGGTAGAAGTTTCAGCTCGGAATATTATGCCTTTCAAGAGTTTTAACTCTAAAGTAAGAGTCAAATCTAGGTGTCCGTGCGTCCCATATTTTCTCGCCATTTTAAACGTTAGAAAGCTATGGTTGATTTCAAAATGTAGCCAAGATTTAGGGCTACAACTTAACAGAGTCCGATTTTTTAATTTTTCTATAGTCTGCTTGTTAAAGAAGTTCTTCGGCAGAATATGAAGTCTTGAGGGTGTATGTCCTCAAATATTTTCTTCTTAGTTAATATAAATCATAAAATCTAAAAATTCAGGTTTGTTAAGTTGTAGTGTCAGACTTTAGCTACGATTTAAAACAAACCCAAGCTTTCTAGCTTTCAAAATGGCGGAGAAATCTGGGACACACGAAAATATAAAACCAAAAAGCCTCATTTTGAGAAAAACGCAAAATATTTTTTGGTAGTGTAGTTTACGACTTTTCATCCGGTAAGTATTTTTCTATCATCTTAAACTATCAAAGGCACTTTGAACTCATTACGGCTGAAGATATTACGACAAAGATTTATTAGTCGGTTTATGTGAATGAATTGAAAAACCAGATACAGAAAATGATATATAATTAACGAATGATGTGATAATAGCGTAACTAGTATTTTCAAAAAATAAGATAATGATAATCGTATTGGATGATCAATTATCACCACCTGCTTTGTGAATATCGGTGATGTCATCATCCGATAGTTCTACTGTAAAATCCTTCATTACTAATGTAATATCGTCCATGATGCAATCAATATCCAATATCATCATCAGTTTTATCTTGCTACCTGACAGATTCAAAGTCAAGGTAACATTCTGTACAATAGAAACAAATATATTTCACCTTTACAAATTGAAATGCGCAAAAACATTGAATTATCAAAAGACGTCATTTTTCTTGAATAAAGGTTTTTAGAAAAACCCCTGTAAAATCCTTAAAATCCATCGTAAACAAAATAAACTATAGTGCGTTCGATAATGGACGTGATGCTCTATCAAATATGCTATTAAAAAAATCGATAAATTTGGTCAAAACCGCCATTGTTTGGCTGAGGGTGGGTCTTAATGATCGATTCTCTTGCTGCCTACATTGTCAAAAGTAATTTCTCTGTCGAAGACATTTATCAGTATTCGGGCACACATCCGAATGCGTTAACAATGAGTAAAAATAAATTTCATCTCTCGTCTCTCTCCAAAAATTCTGTCTGTGTACCGGTCTTATATCGCGTAATGATAAAAACACAAAGAAAAATAAATATCAAATGTTCTTATTCCATTCTTTCTTCTATCACTATCATAGGAGTCACTGTAGATCCATGTCGATGATGTTATATATTAAATAAAACTCAAAAAAAATATCGATTTACGCAGTAAAAGTTTGCCAATTTTTCTACTTCGAGTAAAATGCGATTAAAATGGAATATTTGAAGAAAGAAAATCAATCATTCTTTATTAAATGGTTCTAGAATTGCCACAAAAAATTTCAAAGTATAAGCGAAGGAATGCAAAAAGCTAAATTATCTTTCAAGCCAATTATGAATTCGAATTGATAATAAGAAATCACAAATAAAATCAGAATTTCAAGCATCTTTGATCCACTGACGTTCAAGATTTTCGAGCCATTGAAACATACAATTGAATGCTTTTTCACGAACCGGTTTTTTCGATAGAAATATATCATGAGTGGCTTTTTCTATTGTACATATTGTTACATGTTGACCGAGCATAGCAGCTGCTCTTCGAATATTATCAACATTGAGTACCAGATCAGCTAACACGATGAAAAAAATATAGCTAATAATGCAGTAGGAAAAAATTTGTAATAGTTACCTTCAGCATATTCGTCACACCATATCGTATCAGACTTAAGCGATCGATTTGAGCTCATGAATAATATAGGACACTGAATGGAACTACCTTTTTGTGCAACTTCAAGTTGAGCTCGACGACAAGCAGCAAAAAATGCACCATGAATTAGTACTTTTTCGATAGGCTTTTTGGTCGTATCAAAATTCCATTCACCTTTATGTGATACATGTATTGCTCGACCATTCCATCTAAATGTACTTTCTTTCGTGATAAAATTTAAGATCGATGAAAGAAAAAGTTACCCGGCTACAATTTCTCGCGTTCCATTCATTGCTATGAGAATGTTCACTAATGTTAATTGAAATAGTGAGAGGTCAAGTTCCACTAGATTTGGACTGCTGAGTATAAGAGCATCAATGTCTTGACGATGAGAGCCAGATATTGCATATAAGCTAGCCGATAGGCCACCTATTATTCAATCAAATGATAAAAATATAACTGAGTAATAGTGATTTATATCTCTTTAAATGCTACAGTTTTTAAAGTTTGATGGAGGACGAGTTTATGTTAATTGTAAATCGTTGTTTCGTTCTTTACTCTTAAGACATGGTGAAAAAATACGCTGTAGTTTATTTTTAAAATCTCATTTGAAATTGATCCTGTTACATATGTTAAACATTCTTATAATTTAGACTCTCTCCAAAATCGAAATCAAATATTGAGCAATTGGCAAAATATGCCTTTTGAAATACCTGTAGAATGACCAAGAATTGCAAATTTTTTTTTCGTATAACCTTCTGCTATCTTGTTCATATGTTCAATAGCCAGTGAAATTTCTTCATCATATACATGCATATCTGTACAATAATGTCTATATTGATCTTGTTCAGGTGAAATGATGGATCGGCCACATTTACGCATATCAAGTGCAAAAAAATCGTAACCGAAATCCAAAAATTGAGTGCATACATGATCGCTTGGAAATAAAAGAAGATTTGAAAGGAAGTGTGAAGCAGTATAGAAAATTATTTTATCACTTACTGGAAGAAATAATCATTGTAACCGTGTAAATAGAGCACTGCTTTGTATAAATCACTCTTTTTCGTCGTTCGAGCATGTAATAAAGTTGCCTTGTTTGAGCCGAGGTTATCTGGTTTGAGAGTGAAAACTGTTGTTTCATATTGAGGAGTTAAATTTGATTCAGTATTCGAATCCATTTTTTGTTGCAATGAAAATCTAAATATCGAAACTTATATTCTATTTTGAATCAAAGAAAATAAATCAAAACGAACGCTTGCATGAGATTTTCTTCAGTCAACTATTCCTCTCTATTTACTAAAAGGCAATATGAACAAAAATGGAAGCATAAAAATAATAATAATCGATATTATTGGTATGCTTTCTTTGCCATTTGTCAATAGGTATTCAGAGCTTTTATTTCGGCCACACCTTTCTTATCTACATGCGTTAAAAAAAGTCATGTCTTTTATCAGATGGAAGGTTTATAGAACCGTTTTCCAAAACGATTTTTCTATAGTTACATTGATTGATCAATTTTTGTTTCCATAGTAACATCATCAGATGTGTAGCAAACAAGAACGATTCGTGAAATAATCAAAAATGAATTTATCACAATAGTAGTTGATTATTGAGAATGGACGATGTTAGGTATAAGTCTATCTCTTATCTCATCTCTTCTTTATTGAAGCCAAAACGACAACTATATATAGTCATAACAAAACGCAAAAATCCATCGGATGAGAAATCCCTATACATATATATGTATATGCAGGGTATAATATAACCTTTACGCCCCCCCCCCTCTACAATTTAAATTATCAATGATATCATAAATGTATCTTATACCAAATTAAAGCGCGTCAAAAACTGGATTTATTGATACTAAAGAGTAAAGGTTATGCAGATCTTTTAGTGTCACACTTGAGGCATTTTTAGATATTCTATACATTTTTTGGCGTAGAAAATTAAGGTACCACTGATTCAAAAATGGAGTACAACGTTTTTCTTAGATATTTTTGCATGGCTCGATAGAGCTCTTTGAGCTCTACAGAACTGCATATTTCGAAAAAATTTGAGTCATCTTCTTGTCATCAAAGGTTCAAGAAAACCGAGTGTTTTTTTTCTATGAAATAGAAAAATGAAGTTTTTGATGCGCTTTGATTTGGTATAAGATACATTTGTGATATCATTGATAATTTAAATTGTAGAGGGGGGAGGGCGTAAAAGTTATGTTACACCCTGTATATATAAACGACAGGAAAGGAAAAGGTCAACGAAGAGAATGAAGGAAATAACCTACGTGTGAGAATAACATAGAGCTATAGAAAAGTAAGAAAACAACAAACGTAGTGGAATATATCCTGTCTTCCACTACCTAACAGAAGATAATAAAAGTTCGTTAGACATTGCCTTTATAGTACTTGCGAATAGGGTAAAGGTCGGTGATGTAGCTACTGATAAAAATCAAGTTTTGCTATCATATATTCTCTCGATGATAACTTACGAAGCGAAAACATGTTTTATGGGTTGACTATTTGTTAAAAACTTGATGCTGCTTATCTATGTCAAAATATTCGTCATGTGACAAGAAACTAAAAGTAAAATATATTTAATTTATTCTCTTTTTCGAAAGGAAGAGTTTCTTAAACAAAAATGTTTGCTTCTATTGGAGATGGTATATACTATTCTTCTAAATAGACTTTAAATTTTTAGTATTTAATTTTGACTACCTTAAATTACAATTTTAAACGAACAATTTGTATTTGACAATACTCCACAAATCAAAAACTATTAAGTATATTTACGTATTATTGTTATAATCAACTTGAAAAATGATGCAAAATATTAACATAGAAAACTCAATACGTTCATTTTCATTATTTTTGTTCTTGATATTGACCTATCTTGACAGCGACATCTGTTATGTTCTAAAATATCAATATGACTAAAAGTATCGTATTGGTTGTATATTCAAGACAACAAAAATAAGACGGTTATGTCAATTGATCAACGAAATGCTTTGACACACTTTGCTTAACCTTGAGGGTGAGGGTGAGAGTGAGAGTGAGTATATAAGAGGATTCCAAACTTCTTACGATGATCGTTTCGACCGTTGCTTAGATAATTATTGTCGGGCAAGTTCGGAAAGTTTACTAATGCATTGTATTCAATATCGAATAGATAGAAAACAACATCAATTTATGCTTTTTTGATTGCATGCGTTATTGGAACAATCTTTGTGCTCGTCTAACGATCAATTGGGAAACAATAGAGAATAAAAACTATCAAGAGATCGTTTTTTTTTTGCCATGACGAGATTTCTTTATGGATTGACGATGGGTATCTTTTCAAATACAAAATAGAATAGAATTATATTTATGGAAAGAATCTGAGAATACAACCTTAAAAAGATCACAATTCTTAACTTTCATTACTTACTAATCATTGATCAACATATTTTAAAACAACTATTATGTTATGAAGAAATATTTTTGATCGCAGGCAAGGAAACATGAATGAGTTTTAACTTCGTGAACTATTTGTTATTCACCTCATAATCAGTTAACTATCGCTACGGTGTTCATTTCTTTTATATATAGAGCATTAAAAAAAACTAAAATATTCATAATTAGTCTAAAAGGTATTACAGTGCTATGTCACTTATTAATTATATTGTTCACATCTAAGTCATGATATATGAATTTTAATAAAAAGAATTTACCTAATATCTTCTGTCCTCTAGTTTCTACCACGAATCTATTTTTAGCAGATAAGTGCATTTGAAAATGTTTATATATAGAATTGTAGAAAATTCTTTGGACTATCCGAATATATCTATACTATTCCTAAAATATTAATTTTTAGTAATGATTTGTGGAAAATACTGTGTCCAACTATTTTTTGCCAGGAGGATATAAAACCATAGAATAAGAATAGGTTATCTCTTGCTTCCATTATTCTCTATCTATTGATAAAAGATAAAAACAAATGATCATTTTATTTAAACGTAATTTCTTTGTCATTAATCTGATAGAATACAATAATAATGACAAAAATATAAAATGAATAATGCCGTTTGATCAAATGAAAATTTAAAACCATATTTAAGTTTATATTGAAGTAAATCGATTTTTCAATCAATTAATTCAATTTCTTTCTGTTTTACGCGAATTTTCAGTTCTTTTATCCATACCAGAAGAGGTATATTAAGATTAATTTAGGCATCATATTGCTGATCTCGAAGATCATTAACTCCATTCCGATGTCACCACTATTTTAATAACTGCGTCGCAGTTTCACCACAATTGAACACATGGGTTAATATCATTTTGTAATGATAATTTTTTGTGTACTAAACGAATAATCTGTATAAAAAGCAAAAAATTCGAAAACGATTATCGAATATCTGTATTACTTGATGACCATCAAAATGATTTTGAAGATGTTGCATTGTATTTAAACAAAACCTTGAATATTAAAAATGATATTCTCTTCTGAGAATTAAAAGATTAAAAAATGATTCAAAATTTTTCAATTGACTGATATTGAAATCTTTTTAACAGTTTTTCGATGAACTTCTTTTATTAATTTCCATAAATACAAAAATCATTTATTTATTGTAAAAATCTAAAACTAAAAGGTTTCATTAAAAAAATTTTTTTGTCAATTATCAGTAATCAAACATTAGAGGTTGCTTTCATAACTAGTTTGTTTATATTTATCTAATAAAATAAATCGAAAGACGATGGATATTCTGAGGGCTATATGTATTTTATATAATTTTAGACGTCGACCAGGTTTTCTCGTTCACCCATGTGAAAGAAAAGGAGTATTGAATTATAAAAGATACTTGAACGCGTAAGTAAACATTGCTAGATGACGTATTAGCAAACTCTCGTTGACTTTTATCTATTATTATAAGAGCATTATTTTGGAACATTTCTATGGAGCGCTTTCTTATTATCGAGATGCATTTCATATGTTTCTTTCATTTTATTTATTATTAATGTACGTTCCTAATTGAATTTTTTCGACTGTTTTATATATCGATGGAAAGTTCTTGTTCAGACACATTTAACAACGTCATATATATCCTTTTAACCAATGTCTATTGCATATTGCGATGATAAATACGATCTCGATTATGACGTAACCGCGAAAAGTATACTTTTTCCCTACTCTTCTTTCGTCGTTTTCCTCGTAGAAAAGCACCATATACTTGCAGAATAGATCCTACTCTTTACGATTATTTAGGTTGAGTTTATCGTTACAAATGAATGCTAAGTATTATTATCTTTTCAAATATTCTCTTTATTTATTTATAATTAAATATTTCTTTTTACTGATTTTAGACTACATAAAGAATCAAAAAGAATCGTAGGCGTTATATGTGTTTAAAATATTTTTTATTTATTTAGGTTTCATCTTAATGCGAAAAAGAAATCGTTAGTATTATTTCATTTTAAAAATACTTTATGTATTTATCTTTTATAATTAAATACTTTTTTTTTATTTTAGATAAAATGAACTATTAAAAGAATAGTAAGTATTCTATTTATAAAAGCTAATTTTTTTTTATAATCTAGATGCATCTTATTGTTACAAATAAATGATAATTATTAATTTTTATAACTCACCGTTGTACACCGGAAATGGCCTTAAACGGCTCGAGTGATGAACCTCGGTAGTTTGTGACAATTCTATTGCATTAAAATCGATTGCGAAAGGGAATTTACAATATGTAAAACCAATTACAAGAGAAAATAAAATTATTTATGCTATTTTTCTCATACATTTGTAGAATGATTCGAAACTATCTCTATTACATACTCGTGTGTGTTACCGATGATATACTGACAATAGAATGACAATCAGAGAAGAGGTTACTATTTAAATATCAAACTGCTACCAGCTTAACCACATAGGTAAGGAAAACTTTTACAATCGCATCTCTTTAAAACTCATAGTTGCTTTGATAATTTTGTTAATTGATCAAATTGAGAAATGCATAACTAACGATATTTTCGGTAATTCAACTCGATTATATATTTGAGACTTAGAAAAACATTAATCCAAGGCGAAACAGCGAGTGCTGAAGCCTAATTAATCCTAGGACCCGCTTGTTTCGCCTTGCATCATTATATAATCATTTTTGGTAATTCACTGTCTTGAATTTATTTATATCAAAATTTGTAATTCGTTGCAAACATCTTTATCTCGTTTTACTCGTGTTTTCTTTCACAAAAAAAAAATAGTAAGCATATAAATTATAATAAATACATCAAATCGAAGGCAATAAAAATTAAAAGCAAACAAAAAAGAATAGATATACAGTATAAAATTATTTTGTTTTGCATTAATTTTGTTATTCTTGTTTATCGGATGAAGGATGTTCATTTCCATTACCACTATTCTCCAGACGCCAACTAAAATTAATTATATAAGAAAAGTAAGAAAAAAGTTTAAACCAACTTGTTTAAATATTGTATTTCTCTTGTACGCCAATTTCTATTATCATTAGATCGTCTCCAATTATTAGATGAATTTGAACTATTACGAGAACTATCTCGTGTTTCATCTGTCAAATGAGATTGTTGTCGCCATGTTTCATTTGATGATAATTCACCTGAGCGATCATTATTATTTTGTTGTCTATTTAAAAGAGAAATAGATTATAACTATTACATTAGCTTTCCATGACGAGAGATTTTATGTGCGAAATTTGTTCGAATTTAATGTAAAAAAATAGTTCTTGTGAGCTCACGAGTCCCATCCTATGGATCATGTGACTGTAGACAAGACAATGGCTTCAGCCATCATTAGTGATTTTCACCTTTGATGGAAAGTGTCATGTTGTCCGATGAACAGACATTTATAATGATGATCTCTCTCATCTTTTCGATTTTTCAAATATTAAAGTCTTTCACAAAAGTTCTGCATTCAAAGCATATCTTTACTAAAAAACTTCTATCACCTCAGATCTCATTCTCATTATAATAGAAAAAATTTTTGAAGTCAAACTATCAAATTGATCTTGAAGTACAATGTGATAGATTTATACACGGGAAAATGTCTAGTTTCTATGTATGAGTTATTCACTACGAAAAGGCGAAAAATATTTTTAATCTTACGGATGCAGATGTTTCCTTTCTACAGTTCGCCAATTTTCTACTGATTCAGACTTTTGTTGTGATGATGGTGTTTGCTCATTTTTTGATTGAGTTCTCCATGAATTATTAGATGTTCGTCTAAAATTTAATAATATAATTATAGTTGAAAAATTTTTTTTATCCTTACTGGTGATAATTTTTTCTTTCATTCCAATTAGGTTTTGAATGAACATGTGAAGATTGATTGTTATTATTTCCATATGGATTATGTTTCAATGATAGACTAAAATATTCTTTTTAATATGAAAATTAAAAATTTTAATTAACAAACCTATCAGATTTATTTTGATGATGAGGATTAGAATGTTGATTAATAGTTGATGTAATTTGTACTATTTCTGATTCTTGTTTTAATGTTTCATTTATTAATGTTAAACATTTATCTTCTTGATGTTTTAATTTAGTTTGAATTTTATCTTGTTTTTTTCTCTCAATATATTCTTTACGTAATTGTTCTAAACGTTGTTTAAATTCTTCATGTCTTTGTCTCTGAATTAATTTAAGAAAATTATTTTTATCATTTTCCATTCGAATAAAACATTCACGTTGTTTCATAGCACGTTTATATTCAATATATTGAGTATTATATCTTTGTTGTGATTCTTCTTCACTTTTTTTTTTGATTAATGGAATTTCTGTTTCATGCTTTGCACGAATAAAAAAATCAACTTTTTTATATTGGTTTTTTAATTTTTCTTTTTGTTCACGAACATGTTTTTTAATAGCATTAATATATAATGAATTTAATGATTCAATAGTATATGAATATAAATTTTCTTCACCAATCTGTTCAATTATTTTAATACCAATATCGGATTCACGTAATTTATTTATAGCGTTTTGCATATTTAAACGATGTTTTAGTCTTTCATGTTCATATTTAATTTTAGCTGAAATACATTGTTGTTCAGCTTTATTACAACTTTCATTACCTTTGACAAGATCATCTTGTTGATGTTGAGAATTGAGTTCAACTCGTCCTATCTAATATAATAAAAAACATACTTTTATCAATAAATCTGTTTATTGAAGGTTTATGAAGAAAACAAACCGTGTTTTACTAAAGAAAAATTTACTGTTTTAAATAAAGTCAGGACACATCTATGGGTTACCCTTTATATACCAAAAAAAAATTGGTCCAATTTCAAGGTTTGCTACATTTAGAATGACACTTGTAAGATCAATTTTTTGAATCTGATGGGCATTATTAGGCAGTCTATCTCAAGATTTGATGCATAAAAATTCTATCATTTTACGTCATCTTGAGACTTTTTCTCATTGTTTTGTAAATAATGTTTAATAATTTTTCGTCTTTTAAATGTATCTTGTCGTTGAATAGATTCATCTTGATGATAATTTTGAGCAATATGTTGTTTTAATTCATCATTCCGTTCCTTATAAGAATTTTCATTAAGAATTTCCATTAATGTATAAAGTGTGTTTGATATTGATATAAGTTGATGACGTATTTGTTCATTTGGCATTTTTTGAATCATATTTGTTTTACATTTTGTTTCATTCATAGTTGATTGTTCATTAAATAAATTTAAATTTCTACCAAATATTAATGCTTTTAATTTATGTTCAATTTTAACTTGAATATCATTATTTTTTGCAGCATTAATAATAATTTTTTCTAATTGATATTTATCTATTGATGGTGCTAGATTAATAAAACGTTTTAATTCAATTGTTTGATAAATTTGTGAAATTTGTTGAAGTAAACGAAGAACAGTAACATTACGTAATGTTGATATATATTGTGAATATTCATTTTGAGAAAGTTTTTCAATAAATTCTATACTTTCTTCCATTTTAATTGATAATTTTAATGGATTAAATTTAATTTCTAACCATTCATACATATTTTTTAATTCTGGGGGAATATAATTTAAAATATCTTGTTTAATCATATCATTTATAAGATTTGTACGTGTTGGAATTTGTTGTAATGATAATAAATTTGTTAAATATTGTTCTTTTTCATTTATTAAATGTTCATCAATATGTGTTCGTGGTTTTGATAATGGAATTGAAAGAATAGATAATACTAAAACAGAAAAATAAATAAATAAAATATTTTTCCAGTAGAAAAAAAAGAAATAATTTACAAGCTTTTGTTGATAAATGATTTAATTCAGCATGTGTAATATTCTTTTTTTGTTCTTTATGTAAAACATATAATTTAAGAATAGTTGCGGCATGAAATACATGATTTTCTGTTTTCCAAAAAACTAATGCTACTTTATTATAAAATAATGCTAATTGTTGTGGTTTTAGTGTTATTTTTGAAACTGTTGTAAATATATGAATATCTTCAATTGCTTTAAAAGCTTCCTAAATATAAAAATAAATTAAAAAAAATATTTTTTTTTATTTTTAAATAATCTACCTGCCATAATTCCATAGCAATAGCTGTATCAAGTTGAAGAAAACGTGTTTCTAAATGAAGTGCTTGAGTTTCAGGTAGTTGAAAATTAACACTATATAGTTGTTCACAATATTTTTGTGATTGTATAAAATGTGTACGAATTGTATTGCATAATTTTCCAAATTCAGTTCGACGATTATATTTTTGACAAAAATGAAAACACATTTGTACAACTTTTAGATAGATTTTTTCAACACGATTATTATTTTTTAATAATTCTAAACATTGTTTATAAGATTCCCAACTAAATTTTAACCACGATATAAGTATATCATCATTAACTGCACTGAGTAAAAGACTAAAAAAAAAAAGAAATCTTTTCATTACTCACATCGGGATTTTTCATGCAAAATTTGTTTGAGTTTAATACAAAAAAAAAAAAGAGAATTTTTATACGAAGTTATTCTATGCATTATAAGCAGATAAAGACATGTCTGGAGGAATTATCAAAACTTTTTACTTCTGAAAGTCTAAGATACATGTTTTTTTTCTCGTTCTGTCCGAAATATATAGAAAGTTTCAATTAAGACACATCATGATTTGAACTTTTTAAAAAGGGAATTTAATATTGAAATCGTACTTCATCGTACAAATTAGTCGATTATTGCATGTTATAATTAGTAAATAAAAAAGGAAGAAAAAATTAAAATCTTTTCCTTCGCATAAATTTCAATGACACAAAAACTTTTTTTATTTTGATCAAATTCCAATCCTAGTGGAAACTGCTGATAAAAATGACTTAATTCATTGCTCTCGATCAAAGATTGAAATGATAATATATCTGTTATTTTTCAATACCTTTCAGGTGTTTGTAAAACTTCCAAATCATCAATATTCACAAGTGTAGTTGTAGCTTTTTGTCGAGCATTTAAACATTGCTCTTCTGCATGTTTAAGAAATCTTATAATAGTATCTTCAAGTGATTTAACTGAAACCTAAGAAAAAATAAACCAAATATTTTTTTGAAATTAAATAAACAAGAATTAAATTCTAACTGTTTGTGAAATTGTTTTATATTGATAAAGACCATCTTTAGCTAGTTGACTTTTTTTCAATTCAACACATAAATTCAAAAATTTTTCCATTAACGATTGATGTATTTTTGTCCATGTTCGATAAGAACGTGATGTAATAAATCCAAAAAGAGTTTCTAAAGCACGTTGTTTTTTACCAACATGAATTAATTCTAAAATTTTAAATTAAATAAATATATATATATATATGTATAAAAGAATTTACCGTCGGCTCGTCGAAGAGCGCTTTCAGGCTTCATAAAGATCATTTTTTGTAATTTTATATCTAAAATATAAAGATGTCAAAACCTGTATATATAAGGTTTCTTTCCTTCCAGATAATTGCGTAATTTTGTTTTCTATGGAAAAAGTTTATATCTTGATTTGAAAAATGGATGATTCATAATGTTATCTGTATATATATATATGAATGAAGAATTGCGTAAAAGTAATTTCAAAAGGTTAGTAGAATGCGTCAAAAAATTGTAATGGGAAAAAATCATGATGAAACAAAATAATTTATTTCTAGAATGCCGACTTTTACTCATAGTATATTATAGTTGTCACAATGAAATTCATTAAGTTTTAAGTTAAGACAATTTTTAATTAACATCGATCTAAATTCAATAAATGCGTAATCAAGATATGTTCTGTTTATTAGTAAAAGAACTGATCTTCAATACAAACCTACTTTCAAACTAATAATTTGCAGAATAAAGAATACGTCTATCAATGATTAAATTCCTTCTCTTAAATTTTTAGTGTTTTATTTAAGATGAAATAATAATAAGATTTAGAATAAATCAAAATACAGAAATTCACATAATATTTAATTTTCATCGTCACTTGGTGTTAATAATGCAGAAATTTGTTTTGAAATATCTGCAAATTCTGCTTGATTATTTTCACGAGTATTTGGAGATGATACAGATATTTTTACTGAACATTTAACTGGAACAGTCAATGAATCTGTTGAATTTTGTCGACGTTCATTATTTGCAAATATTAATGATGGAAATAATTCATCAATTGATGATGATCGTGGTTGTGTAGCCATTTGATTAATAATTGTTTTTGCTACAAGTGTTGCACGTCTTCGACGTAATCGATCTAAATTTGGTGGAGGAAAATCCATAGTATCATCATCATCACAACTTGAACTATGATCAGTCATTGAAGATGATGATGTTGAATTAATACTATGTTTTCTAATAGGTAAAATTGGTATAAATGATTCTGAACAACGTCCACATCGTCGAACAATAGTACTAACTTGAATACTTTTATCTAAACGTTGATCATTATCATTATCATTAGCTTTTAATACTCGCATAAAACCAGTTGAAAAACGACGTAATGGTTCAGCTATACCAATTGGACGAGTTGTAGATTGTGGTTCTAATGATATTGAATGTGTTAAATGTCGTTTTGATGATGAAGTAGATTTAGATATAGAATAAAAATTTATATCATTATCTAGTGTTAATTCATCCGGAGGTAAATCATGAAAACCTATTAGAATAATATTTCTCAAAAAACAAAAAATCTAGATGAAATATAAAAAAATTTCTTTACCTAATTGTTGAGTAAATTCTATAAGATTTTCAATTATTTTCTTTCCAATATTTGTTAAAAATTTTTCAATTTTTATTTTAATAAATTTTGTATACAATAATATAATTGCAAAACCAATGAATAAATATATATTAGTAAAAAATAAATTTTTTTCATGATTTATTTTAATATTTAATTTAATTGTAAATATTGTTGTAAAATATAAATAAAAATTATCAAAAAATGATTTTGATGTTGATGATGAAATAAAAAAAATTCCAATAAGAATATAAATTAAAATTGTTAATATTAATTGTATTAATGTTAAATTATCATTATTATTATTATTATGAAAATTTTCAAATATATCTATTATATTATGTGTATGTTGTTTAATATTAAGAGAAGTTTTTGTTGAATAAAAATAAAATATAATTAATGATATATATTTAATTAATCGTTTTATTAAATAACTTAAATCTTTTAAAAAAACAAATGTTAATGGAATGCCAAAACTTATATAAATTATTAAAAATAATTTTCCTATTTTTCTTTTTGGTATAACTTCATTTGAACCTTTAGAGAAAGACAGAAAGAGTGATAATAATAATAAAGAAAATAGAAATTCTTCTGTTTTTTTTTTACCGAGTGTTGTTAATGTTGTAGTTAGAAAAAATAAAGATTTTGGAAAATCCCATGAAGAAATTTCTTCACAATTAAATTGTTTTTTTATTTCTTCTTCATATTGACGAATTTGTTTATTTATATATTTAGTATATTGTTGTAAATCAAATATTTGTCTCTTTTCAATTATTTTTGATAAGAAACGTTCACGTTGTTGAAAACTTTTTATTAGTGAAGAAGTTTCGTATTGATTTGATTCAATTTCTTGTATAATACTAGCACCGATTAAGATATAAGTTGAAAAAATCAAACCGATTGATACATGAGGAATGATAATTATTGACCAATATCTAAAAAAATAAAATAAATATTTATATAGTAGGAATATTAATAATTAAATTACATACTTAACGAATAAAATCCATTCATGAATATTAAACTTCTTCGTCATTATTAATTACCTAGAGTAGAAATAACTTTTTTTTAAATTCGAATTATGAATAAAGATTTTAATTTTATTGATATTTATTACAAAAGTATGAATATTAATGATCTAATATACTACGATTGAGAAGCATAAAGAATAAATGTAAACCAAAATATATGTATAAAATAATATTCAATTTTACTGTAAATAGAGTAGCATTATTAGAAAAAATTATGTTTTTATTTTTAATTTGATTATTAAATAAATAGATAAATATTTATAACTTACAATTTCTAATATATCATTCGAAATTGATAATTATATAGTAACAGAGGAGATAGAATGTAGTTTTATATGTCTTATAGAATAATGTATAGAAAGCGAAATGACAATAAACGGTTATCTCCTATTCGAGTGTGTGTCTGCAATATATTTCTAGTTTGTTATTCTGTTATGTTAATTGATTCTTTTCTTTCTTGAAAAAAAAAAGTGTTTCTCTTAGTTATATTTTGTTTTGTATTGTTATTTTGATGACAAATAAGCAATATAAATATGTCGCAGTTGTATCAGAAATTTGCGTTGGTTATCTAAAGCTATTTTATCATAAAAATATTGAAGATATAGTTAATGGATCTCTCAGTAAGATCCAATTATAATAACAAAAATATCATAATAACTCATCATATTTTCTAATTAGGAAAAAAAGCAAAAAGTTAATAAGAAATCTCGTATATTGAAAAGAAAAATAAAAGAATATAGAATAATAAAGAAAACGTTTGTTTCTTACTTTCTAATAAAAACTTGTCTATTTTATTTTCAATGACAAGTTGATGATAGAAAGAGATATCTTATAGTGCAAGTAAACACTTGGTATCAGAATAGGAAATAAGAGTGATAAAAACATATGTGGATATACTTATGTTTTTTCTTGTCAATGATGACAAAGAAGGCATATAATTGATGTCATCTATAGTATGTTAGTAATAAAAATGAATTATGTTTTCAGCTTATTCTTGTTCTATATCAAGTGAATGTTCTATCGATATATCGGAAATGTCTATTTAAGAAAGACAAAAAAAAAAGAAGAAAAAGATAATTTACGATCTATGTTTGCATTTATGTCATGTACAATAAGTCAAAATTTTCTATGAGAAAAATTTTATTGATTATTATCAAAATGGTCAAATAAGATTTTCTCTAAGAAATTAATGTAATGTGAATCATAGCATTTATATATACATTATTGTAACAAAAATGATGTACTGTATAAAGATAATTTTGAAAATAATAAGTTTCTCAAAATAGTAATTTGACCTTCATCTTTTATCTAAGATAATTAAGACTGATGAGGCAAATTTCAGCCTACTAAATCATCAGTTTATTGTAAGCAGGAGTGATAATAAAAACTATCAACAGAACAGAATTAATTCTAGATGAAATCATTTATCGTTCTTAATACTAATTCAATTTCATTGCTCAAATGTGATGATATCAGTTTTCACTTTCTAAATATACAATTTTCGGTCATAATAATCTCAAAAACGAAAATTTAGACCATTTCTTTCGAGAAAGCCTCGTACAATTAATTACTGTTAAACAAATATATTTTAAATATAAAATAACCAACACAAAAAAGAAAAAGAAAAAGAAAACAAAATCAATGAAATGTTTATTTAATATTCTTTTCAATCAATTAATGATGTTACTGTTAATTGTTGTATAATTTTTCTTCTTTCTAAAATACGTTTTGCAAAACGTTTTACTGCTAATATAACTCGTATTGTAAATTGTATTGATTGATATTTTTTATTAATAATATTTGTTCGATTTCCATTAATATTATTTATAAATAATGGTAAATTAAAATCTTGTGGATAAGATTTTTCTAATAAACGTATTTGATTACATACAAGATTATGCATACCATGTGATATTTGTTGATTAATATCAGATATTTGAACAAACATTCGACAAAATTTTTTAATACGATCAAATTTAAAATCATTATCAATTTCATTAGAAAATTCATCATTATACATTTTAGATGCATACTAAATTTAATAAGAAATATTGTTTTTTCTAATGAATAACGAATGTGACAAAAGTTTTGGATTAATTTTGTTGAAGGTATAAGTCTGTAACATAATATCGCAGAGATTTGGCGGTTTTTCTTTTTGTTAGAACGAGCAATATATCTAATGAAAGAATTAGATTGGAAAGTCAGTTACTAGATACTTTACTCTTTCTAACAAAAAAAAAGCATCAAACTTCTACGATATTACATCGTAGAACTATACCAAAAAGAAAATTTTTGCTTTATCCGTTATAATAACTTACAAAATAATAATTTGATCTATCTATTGGTATATCAGGTATATCACTAATAATTAATGCAATATAACCAGCAATACCAAGAATAAGTTCAATTGAATGATCAAATAAACCTACAATTGAACATAATTGTAGAATAGAATTATTTTCTTGTAAAAATTTTAAACACAATATAAGAATAGAACAAGCTAATAATGATGCATTAAAACAACTTGACCATGATTGAATACAAGCAACATGAATAAAGAAAATTGATAATGCACGAATCTTACAAAAAAAAAAATAATCAAGAAAATAAAATAAAAAATAAAAATTCTAACTTTTGAAGTATTTAATTGATAAGTATCAGTTGAATTTAATTCAAGATATAATTCAACAAAATCAGATATTAATGGTAATTGTACTTCAAAATTTATTTCATGATAAACTGTACGCATACAATCACCAATTTCACGTGGTTCAAATGCATTTGCTGAATAACGTGAAAATTCTTCCATCTTATTTATAATAACAAGTAACAATATATTTATATTCATATTAAAAATATACTCTTATACGACTACGATTATGAAATTTAGCAGCAAGAATAAAGAAAGCCATAGATCGTAATTGATAAGATCGTTCATTCCGACCTTGTAATGTATCAACAGCATCAATTAATCTTATAGCATGTTGAGTTATTTCAGCTTTCATATTATTTTTACGCTAAAGAAAAAAATTTTCGAATTAAAAAAAAAAATAAATATAAAAATTTCTTAAATTTAATTTGAATTTATCTTTTTACTTGAATACCAATTAACCAATTCACAATTGAAGAACGCCATGCAAGACGAACTCCACGTCTTGTTAAATCTGTATTAAGCCAAAGTGTAGCATAATTATATGTATATAATGCATGATATTCGGTTGTCTATAATAAAATTATATGAAATTTTGTTTCTTTTTGAATAATTTTTTTTTTTTACAAGTATATCAATTAAATGATCTAATAAATATAATTCTCGATGTAAACGAGTAAATACTTGTATTACATGTTCAATATGAGGCTTATTTGTACTATAAAAAGCATCTCGCCATGAATAAAGAAGATTAGTACTAACTAAAATATTTTAACATAATCACAAAAACGAAAATTTTCAATGAGAAATTTACGTGAAAAAACAGCAATTTTTGTACAATGTCTTGTAAGCAATGAACTAATAGTTGATATTATTTGTTCTTTTGTTAATTGACGCTTTAAAATATAATAAATTTATTTTAATATAATATTATCTATTAATTCATACTTCTATTGTCCAACTTGGTATGCATGGTTGAAGTGGAGTGTTAATAGGCTGCATTATTATCGATGATTGCGCAAATAAATAAATAGTGAAATGAAAAAAAGAATGTGATATTCTTAGATAAATACAAACATCTTTTAAGATCGCACACCATAGGATAAATAATATAAGACAGAAACGAAAGAATGTCTTAAATATTATGTATTATATATATATAATGAAAGTAATTTATTCTTTACTTTAGAATAAACAAACAAAAACAAAAATGTTTTGAAAGATATTAGTTTAATTTGGATGAATGATTATCAATATTGATGATTGCATTAATTTATTTTGAATAAGAGAGTATGAAAAAAAAAATTCATTAATTTAATGAAAAATTGATCGTATATTTTATAAAACCAAAACATTGTTTTGAAATTGAATCCAATAGAAGTATTATCTTTAATTATCAATCTATTTTTGTCTTTTGATATTATACTTTTTTTTTTTTCTTATTTGATGTAAAAAAGTAATCAAGAATTGTAATTTTTTTTTTTTATGTATTCAAGGTAGGTAACCTTGTAAAAAAGATTCATTGATCTAACTGTTTTTTATTATATTGCAATTCAACAAAATAATATGTCTTTGTAGACTTTATTCTATTGACATAGGATAGAATTTTATGCAATTAAAACACTTTGATTCGTTTTTTTTTTCTAGTTACACTGATTTGTTAAAAAAAAGAAATCTATGAGAGACATTTTCTTGTTTATTGCAATGTATAGCAATAGATTTTTATTTAATTTCATTAAATTCTTAATATTATTTTATTATACAGAATTTTTATTTATAGTTTTACAATAAATAATATCAATTGTTGAAATAATCTTTTTCTTTGGTGATGAAAAAGGTCAATACTTGAATATGATTACATCATCAATGTATATAAGAGTAAAGAATGAATTTATTTGACATACTGATAAGCTAATGTGTATGTGTATAAAATTGAAAATGATAAAAAAAAAAAGAAACCTAATAAAACAATCAATACTTTACAAAAATGACATTCATCTTTTTTTTTATAATCATGATCACAAGATAAATATGGTCTTATTTTAAAATTTTAAATAATTTCTAATCCAAAAAAAAAATGCACCTCGAAAATAATATTTACTATCCACAAGACAATAAAAAAAAAAACAAAAAAAATAACCTTGTATGTTGTCATTGCCAACCATACTTTTCTTTTTTTTTTGTGTGTCGTAGTTATATCGTAAATTCTATTCCTTTCATGACCATAGTATTATTCGTTCTTATTTAAGCAAAATTTTTCTTTTACATAAGAACGAAAATTCTTCCTTTTCGTTCTTTCGTTTTATCGAAAAAGAAAAGAATAAGCCAATTGCTTGTAGAAAAAAGAACGTGAATAGTAAGAATATATAGAACAAGGTAGTTTGGGTATAGTCAAATTTTCATTTATCAACATTATTACCATCCTGCCGGTATTCTATTGTGACATAGACTCATATGTAATATTCTCAGAATAAATATACTAATTGTATACGGATATTTAATCAATCCAATACGAATGTTTCATATCATCAATATTCAATAAGAAGACAATAAGTAAGGATGAATATTAAAAATTAAAAACTGCTTATCTTTTACTATATTCTGTTCTGTTTTTCTTTTTTATCTATAGAATATCCTAAAAATAACTTTACTATTGACTAACATTTATCACTTATCTTTTTCTTTTCATTGAGTAAATAAGTATAAATTTTGAAAAGTATTGCAATAAAGAATTCATCTTTAATCACAATACATAAATTTTTATTATTATTTACATAAAATATTGTATAGTATTTCAATGACTAAATAATTATTATCTCAAGTATTTATTTAATATGTTTCATAAAAAAAAGAAATTGAATCGTATGAAATTTACAAGGTTTATTTTTATTAATTCATTCATTTGGAAAAAAATTATTTTTGATAAACATATCATTTATTATATGTACCGAGTTAATTTGTATGTGCATAAAGAATATTTTATTTATACAAAAAAAACAAGTTGACGATAAATGTCAATCAATTGTAAAACTATATAAAAATCCTTTTAAAACATTTTTTTCTATAGATTTTTCTTTTTGTTTATATAATATTTTTTGATATTTATTGTAAAGATGATTATTGTCAATATAAAGAACATAAATGGTTGAAACGCTAAAGTCGAGTGTTTCAGTGTATGGACCTCATACCAAACGAAGAAAACGAGATAAAATATTAAATAATAAATTTTTCTCGAAAAAAAAATTATTAATTGGTAATATTATAGCAGTTTTTTTAACATTAGTGGCAATTATACTTCAATTTATTGCATTTTTTACACCTCATTGGAAAGAAATAATTCCAAATGCTCATTCATTATATGTTGATGGTGTAGATGCTTTAATACGTACTGAAGTTTTACATTATTTTAATTCTATACATCGTTATACTCGTCATTCTTATGGTTTATTTCAACGATGTGAATATTTATTAAATAATTCATCAAAACATAATAATCACTATGATTTATTAGATTTTAATATAAATTATAGACAAAAAATATGTACAAAAAATTATTTACCATCATATCGTGATGATCATTTTAATGAATGTCATAGTTTATCATATTATAGATTTTGTACAAAAAAAAGTGAAAAAATTTTTGATATTAATAATGATTATCTTCGTGCAACATTTGACATATCCTCTTCACTTAAAAAATCAACTACAACAGCTTCCTGTGATTGTCATTATCCACCTTATGTTTTAATTTGTCATGTAATTGGAATAATAGGAATAATATTTTTATTTTTAACTTGTCTATTATTTAGTTTATTTCCATTTTTTTCTGATCTACATCATCGTTTAAAACTAAAATGTTTTGGTATATTATCATCAATATTATCAATAATATTTTTATTAACTAATTTAATAATTATATTTCAATATTTTGAATATGAATCAATTGAATATTTAGTTGCTATACAAAGACATTATAAATCTAATCAAATTTATAAATTATCACAGGATACAAAAATAGCTGTGGAACAATTTTTATTAAGTATTAATATTCGTATTGGTTATTCAGGAATTTTAGCATGGATTGCATTTGCTTTATCAATAATTAATGGAATATTATTTTTATTAACATGTCGAATTAAACATAATTATGATGAACAAAAAACTCGAACTAATTTAATCACTTCAAATGATAGCGAAGATCATCATTTACATAAATTTCAACCAATTCCAGACGATTCAGAATCTCTTACTCAAATGCAAACTTCTATAAAACCTAATGTTGATCAAAATCATTTATCTCCTTCAAATTCAAAAAATGAAATATATCGACCATTACGAATACTACGAGATGATGAAGTATAACTGATTATTTTTAATAAAAAACAAAATATAATGTAATCTTGT
Source organism: Macrotrachela quadricornifera (assembly GCA_022393335.1). Lineage (NCBI taxonomy): Eukaryota > Metazoa > Rotifera > Eurotatoria > Philodinida > Philodinidae > Macrotrachela > Macrotrachela quadricornifera. The sequence continues at coordinate 996 of JAJEKB010000344.1, read as the reverse complement.
TTGTTTTTCTTGTCAAAATATAATTTATATAATAGAAAACAAAATAGAAATTCATCTATATATTGTTTTCATATTTGTAAACAATTCCAAATATAGATGTTATAATCAAAAAGAAAAAAAACTTTTATAATATTGTTTTAAAAATTTTTATTTTTCATTTTCAATCAAATCGATAACGTTTATCGAAACGATATCGTTTGTTAATATCATTCATATTGAATTGCTTTTTATCAAATCGATAACGTTTATCAAAACGATATCGTTTATCCATTAATGTTAAATGATCAATATCATTTGAATCACTATCTTCATTAGATGCTTTGATTTCTTTTTTATCAAGACGATAACGTTTAGATAAATCAATTGAATTTTCATCCGGTTTTATTATTGGAGTTTCAGAACAAACAAATAATAATTGACTGCCAATCTAAAAGAAAAACAAATTAATTTAAAATAATATTATTTTATTTTTGAATAGAAACTAATACAATGAATGAGAAGAAATGAAATTATTAAAAAAAAAAAGCACATCCGTTATTTTATCCTTTTCTATTTATTCATTAATGATGCAATTAACTTATACGAAAATATTAGATTTAGTCTATTAATAGAAAAGCCTATCTTATAGGAAGAAAATGTATGTTCTATATAATAAAAAAAGTAGATTAAAATTAAGATTTTTCTTTATGTTCAATTTAATCTCTTGAATAAGATGAATTTATCAATATCTAAAATAATTTAATATTTACTTACGATAATGATGGCAAATAAGAAGAAAAATTTATTAATTGCGGATTCCATTTGTTAATGATTAAATTATTTTTACAGTTTTGTATATTGTTATAATCTTAATAGTAGTGGTCTATCGTCTAATATTTTCTTTCTTTTTTTATATATATATTATTATTATTGTTAATGTCAAGTATTATAAGAGAAAAAAAGAAATAGAAGAAGAAGAGAGAAACTAGCATTTCCGTATCTTGATTAGTTGTTCAG
>JAJEKB010000342.1:91990-162581 GCA_022393335.1 Macrotrachela quadricornifera | reverse complement strand
TTTTTTATTACTACTTGATAATAATTCATAATGTATAGTTGAATTTAAATCTAAATCAATAACTTTAACTTGACCAATTAATGTTCCAATGGGAACATTTTCTAATACTTTAAATAAATATGATTTTTGTTCAAATTTAGGTTTATTATCATTAATATTATTAATATGAATAATTAATGGTTGTAATGTATCTAAACGTTTAGGATTAATTCCATGATCAGAAATATTTAATGTTAAATAATAAATAGATTTTAATTCATAATCAAGTGATATATTTCCAACTGAAAGTATACCTGTATGAGAATCAATATGAAAAAAACAAGAATCATTTGAAGGTAAAAGTGAATATGAAAGAAGACTATTTGATGTATTTGGTGCATCAAGATCTCGAGCATGAAATTGAAGTAATCGAATATTTGGAGGATTATTTTCATTAATATTAATTGGTGTTGGAAAAGGATCAAGTATTGGTGGAGAATCATTAATATCAATTAAATTAATTATTAATTGTTTTTGTGTAGTTAAACTTATTTCAGCTCCTAAATTAATAGATATAAAACTAAAAAGAAAAAAAAAAATTTTTAAATCTAACCTTGATCTTTAGCTTCAAAAATTAATTTATATTCTTCTTGTTGTTCTCTATCAAGTCTAGCAATAATAATTAAACTATATAAATCTTTATATTGTTCATTTAATTGAAATAAATTTTGATATGTTAATAATTTTAATATAATTTTATTATTAACAGAATCTTTATCATTAACACTTAAATGAAATAAACGTGTATTTAATGGTTTTTCTTCTTCAATATAAAAAATATTTTTATATTGATTATTATCAGGTAAAATAAAATCTATATCTGGTGGACAATCATTTACATCAAGTATATCTATTCGAATTTGAGTATAAATACTCACTGCATCAGGACCATTATCACGTGCACGAACATTAAAATGATAATTTGTTTCATATTCATAATCTAATAATTGAATTAAATTTATAATTCCTGTTGTGACATTAATTACAAAAGGAAATAAAGATAATGGTATATTAGTTATAATTGTATAATTAATTAATGCATTTAAACCAATATCATTATCATAAGCATGTACATGAAGAATTTTTGTTCCAATTGGTGTATCTTCTCGTAATTTAATATGATATTGTTCATGATCAAATTTTGGTACATTATCATTTGAATCAAGAATATAAATATCTAATAATAATTGTCCAATATGTTGACCATCATTAGCTAAAATTTTCATTTTATATAAATTTTGTTTTTCACGATCAAGAGATTTTAATAAACGTAAACCAAGTTGATTTTTTGTTTGTAAATTTATTATTGAAAATGTATCAAGAATTTCTTGATTATTTGTTTCATTTAATGATACAATACGATATTCAATATGATCTTGAAAATCTAAATCAGTTGCTGCTGGAAATGAACTAATATGTCCAATATCAGTATTTTCTGATAAACGAATTTCAAATGTTGATACAGGAAATATTGGTTGATTATCATTAATATTTTCAATAATTATATCTAATGATAATATATCAATTGTTTGTGATGATGCTATGATTTCTAATGTTAATAAACATCGTTCACAATTACATGTATGTGTTTGACATAATTCTTCACGATCAATCATACGTTTTATAGATATACGTCCTGTTAAAGAATCAACTATAAAGAATGAATTATGCGGACTTGAATCAGATAAAAAGGAAAATTGAATTATATGATTTGATGATGATGAATAAATACGACTTAAATCATATATTGATGTACCAATAGAACTTTGTTCATTTAAAGATATTGATGGTAATCTTTGAATTGCTGTATGAATTGGTTTAATATTAATAAGAAATAATAAAAATAGAATAATTGACATTGTTATATTAAATCTATAATAAGAAACTAACTATAGGCAAGAGACAAAAAAAAAACTTCAATAATAGTATAATTGTAATTAAAAATTTTAATGAATAATCTAATATTTCTCTATTATTTACACACTTCAATAAGATTGTATCGAATCGATACATATAGGCAAATCTTTGGTTATGTGCTCCACCCAATTTTTACATTAATGACCGATGATGACCTAGAAGTGTGAACGTTCATCATGCATCGTGATGTCTTTTTCTTTTTTTTCTTCGTTCAGCGGTTGTAAACAAGTTTGAGAACAAAGAAGAATGATGGATGTATATTGTATACTAATATTACAAAGTAACTTCCTCTCCGGAAGACTGAATGTATGCGCATCTGAACTTTCCTGTATGTTCTTTATAACTCTAAAGACAAAGCAAAGATTAAATGATGATGATGATGATGACGACAGTGTCATGATTGATTTTTATGTAGTCGATGAACGTTGATAATGACAAATGAAACGTTAAACAGTGTTAAACTTACTACAACAATGATTTTGTAATCGGATCAAATTAACGACAATCGTAATCTTATGAAATATAAAACCTGACCGACACATAGACAGTCTCAACTTTTTTTAGTAGATTATGCAAAGGAAATCTTTCTATTAGAAGAAAATCTCTTAATTGTATGCCATAAAATGATCAAGGAGACCACATACATTCGCACATCTCTTATGACCAGAATAACTGAATGCTAACAATATGAGATATGTCTATTCAATAATGTCATATCGTTCGTCATTTGATTAAGAATATTTGATGTGTTCATGTAGACACAAATTCGATATTGTCTAGGCGGGATGATGATGTTCGAATTATGAATTTCAAATCCTATACATACATTCAATGTATACATGCACTCACTAGCCAAATTAAAGTTCAGGGACAGTATGACAAACATATACGTCGAGGATAAATTATTTCACTTTCACATGACATACATCTTTCACGGCTCATTTACATGTACGTGATGAGAGAATAGTGTGTGATGAATGACCTAAAACTAGTCTTATACAAATATATGTGAAGACATACATACTTCCATTTCTAATTGAAATATAAAAACTATACATTGTTGATAATAATGTTTATCAAAGAATGTACGCCCAATGAATCAATTCAATTCCAATTAAACAACTGATACTTAATCAATCAATCGCACCGCTCTACGCTCTCTCTCTCTCTGTCTGTCTCACTCACTGAAATATTCTTTATCAACTTTGGTCATTATTTTCGACTTGACTAAAGCTTACATGCATGCACTTTCGGATGATAAAATCCGTATGTGCATATACGGAATATAATAATCATGAACGATAATAATTGTTGAGTCGACGTTAAAATAAGCAGAAGAAGACAAAGACAAGACGAGTGAGCCAGTCAGTGAGACTTCCGGTTGAATGGTCGAACTGTATCTGATAACACACGTCTAGTTCAACAGGGATAAGTGAAGAAAAAAAAAAGATTTTGTTAGACCGTGTATATAGGATGACCGTAGGCCAAAGTTTGATTTTTGACCTGATTATCAATCTATCTCATCATTTCTTTCTCTTTTTGTTTTTCTGCCTCTAGCTAAAGCAAATAAACTAAAATAGACTTAGTGAAATTATGCTGTTTCATCTTACAAGTGCACTGAATAGTCATTCATCAATGTCAATACTATAGATAGCATTAACTAGTATTGATATTAACGGTGTTTGTATTTCGTCAATTGCAGACAACAGCTGTTTACCGACGAGTATCGCGTGTTGTTAATTTTTAAAGTTATTTTCTCTCTCTATATGTGTAAATGGATAACAACTGGACAACGATAATCATATAAGAGAATCTAATAAATAAATAAAAAAAAAAAAAGAAAATCGTACTTGCTTTTTATTATGACACGATAGAAATGACTTATAACGGAAACATTTCTTCTTTTTTTTTCTTTTGATTATTATTTTTTTTTTCTATAGGATTATATAGTAAATTTGAAACAAATATAACTACCGGTAGCGGATACTAAGAAAAGATGAGAACAAACGAAAAATATAAAGAAAAGAAAAGAAAAGAAATGACTAATTCCGACTCATCTATTAATTTGACATTGAATTATCTATTATATTTCATTTTTTATATGTTGTTAATAGTAGAGAAATAATATGAAAAAAAGACAATCATGCCGATCGGTTAATCGAATAGTAATCACTTTCTCTATTTTAAATTTTTTCTTTGTTTCATTTATAATTATTCTCATATGTATTCAAGCAGGTACCATTGATTCGTGAGAGAATACGAATCAAGCTTCAGTATCGAAGGTCAAGTGACTAGGACACAGCAGGACTATAACCTTTTGGGTCAGCGCGTCATTTATCAATACATATATATTGACTTTGAATAACTGTACGAAGTGAAGTACAAATTGGAGTGGACGATGGATAAAGGAAAAAAAAAGAGACAAAGATGAATGAATAAATGAAAAATAAACTTGAGCAAGCTGATCATTCATAGTATTTATTATCTACATCTTATTCATATACGAAACAAGGTCATTCAATTGAAAAACAAACGTGACAGAGAAGCCGACTAGCACTAGTCTATATTCATGAACAAAGCTAAAATCGGCTTGAAAAAAAGAAAAAGAACATCAGCATAAAATAATAATAATAATAAGACATAGTCATTAATAAAATGAGAAGATTATGATTTTTACAATTTTGATCTCTCTAATTGTCTTCCTGTTGTTTTTTTTTATGATTATCTGTCTGTCTGAAAGAATCTACGTACATGTGTGCAGGTGACGTATACACATACGCCTGTCCAATTTAAAACATGCATTTTTATAATGCATGAATAGATTGATTCTCGGCTTTCTTTTCAACACAATGATAATAATAGTTGGTCAATACGTCCGAGTGAGTTGTTCCAACTCAATGAGAATTAACATGAACATGGAGGTATGATTAATAAATAAATAGAATTAATGCAATAGATGATGCCTATTATATTATTGAAAGAGATAGTATTGAAACAAAAAAAAAAGGAAATGAATAGTCTACACTAACTTTCGTTGTATGATGTATAACTGTTAGGTTTGTCCGTTAATAATTGTAACTAAACTAGTTAGTAGTACTAGTAGTAGTAGTGTTAAATGACACGATGTATTCCTATATGAATAGATACTAGCAGACACATATTTTATTAATGATGATGAGTACTTGTTGTACAATGAACGATGAGAAGTGGAATATGTCGGTCAAAATTACGGACATATTTCCTCGAGAAGACGGACATACATATACATATAAGGAGTTATCTTCAAGGAGCTTCCGATGGTTGTCTTATTCTTATTATCATTTATATTCAATGCAAGTCAGTTCCGCTTTAGAAACTCAATCAGAAGTTTGTATTGCGCATCGTTAATGGACATCATTTTCTTTTTAAGAGTCTCTCACTCACTACTCGACCGCAACGGTTATCATTGAAGCAAGGCCAAGTGGTCAATATTCTTTTTTCTTTGTTTAACCTCGCAATTTCCTTCTTTATCCTCTAGCACCTGTCAATTGTGCACTTATTTCGATCAAATATAACCTCGAACGTTGAAAAGAATTGACTTCTCTTTTGAATTAAATTCGTTTTGGTCTTATCAAAACATATGTGTCTATATATATTTTTCCTCCCAACTCCTTTCTATCTATGATTTAACTCACTTTTAACTATATGTATATGTGCTATTTTCTTAGTGTTGTTGATTGATGTTTTTAAATTAAATATGTATAATATTGATACGACTTAATCAATATCAATTCCCGCCTTTATTCAATCGATCCCATGAGAAAAAGAATAATACTATTCACACATGTTACTTACCTTGTGTCGTTTTTTCTTCGTGCACGCGATAAAATAACATAAGAAAACATTAATGATCATCAGATATACCGCTCAAAGTGCTATAGCTACCACTACTAACACATTTGTCCATATATCCATTACTCTTCCTTCTTGCTCGACCAGTAAACTCACTATCATCATAACTCTGACATTTCTCTCGTCTTTCTGTTCTTCTTTTTTCTCATACAAACCATCCCATATGAATGTGCACAGAGAGAGAGAGAGAGAGAGAAAAGCGACTTTAATGAGTTCTTCTATTCTTGCTTTCTCTCCTTTGTCCAGTACATGGAACAAGCATACAAATTCTCATTTCCTATCGAGAGAAAAAGAAAAAAAAAACGCTTCTTCATCATTCTATCTTAAATTCAAAAAAATATATCGACATCAAAAAACGACAAACGATAGAGAATAACGTAATTTAATAGAGAGAAAATATAACAATGATCGAACGATTACCGTTAATCAATTTGAATTCATAATGATGGGAATTTTCATTAGGTTAATGATGTCACGTCGTTTTGATATTTCTCCCTTATGAAATGACGCAATGAATGAATAGTATTTGGTCTTCCGTCACGGTATTGAAAGTTACTCGTCTCTTTCTTTCCTGCATTAAGTCACTCAATGATACTATCGAGTATTTAAAAAATCGATGTTTGCATGTGTGACATTAATCTGATCATAGTGGCAATAGATTAGAGCGATTAGGAAAAAAAAGGAAAGAAAGGCACTTGATAAGAAAAAAAATAACCTTGTTCGTCGATCGATGGACATCGTTTAAGAAAAAAAAAAGAGAGAAATGAACCACGATATTTATCATCTTCGTTTTTCTTTTTGCGTAATACATATATGAACGATTATTGACCGACAATGACCTTTATGTATAGTAGATTGCTAGTTATGTTATTATATAAATATAAAAGTAAGAAATTAATCATTCAACACAATTAAATACTAAAAGAACTGATTAGCTTAATCTATAATAAAGAATGTTAGTAAAAGAAAGTATGATTGATCAACAAACAGTAATATAATGTGTTAATGTAATTAATATAGCATATTAAACGTAGTTAAGAGATAATTAAGAACATCATCATATTATGAAAAATTGAATTATTAATATGCATACAGACTAGTCTTCATATTTTGCTTTTTTAATACGTACAAAAAAAAAGTATATCAATACCTTTATACATTTATTGTGATCAAATGGAATCAATCAACTAACAGCACATCTTTTTGCATAATAATATCTGATGATGAAATAATTAGCGGTTATCTATAGCTGTTAGGATTGCATTCATTGATTTGCGCTTCACTTCGTCTCGATCACATGCTGAATTAGATTCGAATATATATAAATATATATGACTGACCATTACACATTTAGCACATATTATATAATTTTGTTTTTTATTGTTCAATCATCATCATCATCATCGATTCGCACTCAATGGCAGCGACAGCTTCACTGAACATACATATATACATCTACAGGAAAAGAAAAAAAAAAAGGAAAAGTGAGAGTGTATATTGACAGTTTTCTTTGTGATTATAATAATTAAACAGATCAATACTTCTATCCTTTATATATATACATACATGATTGTTGGAAGCAGAGTAAGATGTTATCAGGAACATACATTCATACATCATAAAGACAGCTTATTTAAAATTCACAGCGTGCGATACTCATTCGATACGTTGCTTACATAAGCATTTGATATAATGTTGATGTTGTTGGCAATATTATATAAAAGTGTATTAAAGTTACACATGTAAAATCACTAACATATCCGCCCTAATAAGAAAAAAATAGTCACTTTCATCATGTCTCAAACTTATAATCAGAGAGATTGAAATAGTCATGTGCGTAATAAAGATAACAAAAATGAAGTCAATTGATTTTTGATATATACGGTTTATGACGTTGAACACTAGACAAACTCTACAACTAAGTGAAGGATATCCATTGACAAAAAAAATAAGCACAAGGTGAAAATAAAGAAAATAAATTATGCAGCTCCTTCGGGATGTGTAGCATTGATTGATTCTACAAGGAAAAAAAACTCATGTGAATTCACTTGATTCTCTTTGTCTCTAAGCTACATTCTTTTAAAATAACCTTCAATGATGTGAATAAGTTTGCAAGTATCATAATTTCATTTAGAAGCTACGTGTTGAATTTATGATATTAACACAATCTCTCTCTCTATATAATAATAAATCTTCTTAAAAAAGCTCTTTATGATAATCTTTTTCTTTTCAACAGAAATATATATTACATATATCAGATTAACACCGTTGAATAAAAAGAACTATACTCGACTATCCAAAAAAAGAAGTTTTTTATGAGAGCTTTGATTATAATTAATTGTCCTGGCATCTCTCTAAAGTATATTGAAATGTTTAATACAAAACTGGCAAACCTTCAAATATAATCGAGACTTCAAATTACTATTGTTTGATACTTTTAATAATGTTTACAAAAACAGATCAACCAATTTGTTAATTTCATTGTTTTGGATATGAACAGTTAAACTGATATAAAACTAAGATTGAGAATGAGTCTCCTCATTTAGAATTGAATTAAGTTTGAATAATGCAGCACAAGAGATACGGAAATAATCAATGCTTTAATCGTTCTTCATCAACAATACATCTTCTGATTTTTCACATGTTTGTGTAAATTCATTCGAAATTGTATTTAATCCATCGAATATCAACGGGGAAGGACAACTGAACGAGTATTGATCTACGTCAATGGTAAATCTTCGTCCAAACTCAGACTACGAAACTTTATTGGCTTTGTACATAAAAGTGATTATTCAAAAATGCAATTAATAGAGACAGAGAGATTTTTAGTTGAATAATGCAGAAAAAGCTAAAATTTCTAAATGATGTTCAGCTGTAAGATTTTATATGATATGTATCCATTTTTTTTAGAATATTTCTGTATTGTCCTATTCGAACAATAACATAGAAGTATTTTCAAATTTATTAGAACAAATCAGATTTAGTTCATTCAAGACATTTTTCTTCATAATTTTGGCTAATAAATAAAAATACATCGAAGATTAGGTCGAACAAAATCACTTGAGTATATAATATTGAAATATAATTAAAAAATTCTTTACATCTTTTATTAGCTGTGGATTGACCAATATTTTTTTTCGATCTGCCATATCTATCTTTGCATGACAACTGCTAATATTTTGAATGTTCATAGTGCATTAGTGTGTACAATGTGAATATCAAAATCAATAGTAATATGAAATATAAAAAAATATCAATAAATCATATCGATGACAACTGATTATACTAAATGTGTATGTCTAATAGCATTACAACTTTCTAATAGCAAAAATTACCATTTCGAAGAAAGCAGAAATACAGCCATTTTTTCAAAACAAGAAGCCACCATCAGTAATAAAGTTAAACTAAGATAGAACTGTAGAACAGCTCGATTTTGATCGATAGATGAAACCTTAAAACAGCACAAGTCATACATTCATCTTAATCATAACATTTTCACGATTTGTTAAATGTAGCAAAATTCTCCTTACAACGAATCGTAGCAATACAATCACATTTATAAACACGATATCTACACGATCCTTTCTCATTAGCACAATATGGTACTTTTGTCTTGATACTTAGATTCCATCCATACCATGATATATAAGGAAAGCATGGCCAGACACCTAGATCATCGAAAGCTAAGAATGAATCAAGATATATTCCTTAGAACTATTATCAGCATCCGTAACGGTTATAATTCAATGGATTTACGCCTAATGTTGTGTAAATCATAAAACCAAATTGTACTATATTTCGATTTTCACCATTTTTACGAGAAGAAACATTATCTGTATGATAAATAACAAATAGTAAGAAGAAAGCAAATCTAGTTGAATTTCGACATATGGTAGAAAATTGACAACTTTGATTTGCACGGAGGATAATAATGTTTGTTCGACCAATATTAGCAAATCCAAATGTCTGCTGCCTGATTTAACACACATATCTTACATAGATACTGATAGTAAAGGTAAGATTATGACACAATATACATAAAGAGACAAAGATAGTGCACAAAAGTAGATTGATAATGGCCCATGACAATAATTACCGTTTATTACCATATTTGTTTCTAAACATTCTCAGCATGGTTGCCAAAAAATTTGTCTATGTTGTCACTTGTCTGCCATCGTTATCTTTACATTGTAAAAACGAAAATGTGAAGTATTGTTAGTTCTTTTTTTTTATAATATTTACGTATTATTCGAATACAACATGTCGCACGGTAATCTCGCTGTGAATATAATTTCCCTTCACAGCAAAAGATAACGATCTTTTATTACGATAAACATTGAAGACAATTCAATTTTCTTTGTCAGAGAAAGCCAAGTATTATAATAACGTTACAATGATCGAAAATTGAAACATCTCGGAAGCTTTAAATGAATAAATTAATTAAGAAGAAATATTTGTCAATGAACTTAATCGAATGAACGATATAAATTATTTTAATGAAATCAAGTTTATAATAAGTATGTTTTCGATTGGTTTATTTCATGGAATCAATCTCAAAAAGCATGAAGAATTGATTGAAAATCGAATATAACAATTTATGGAATGGGAAATGAAATCTAAGTGTATAATATTATAACATCTATCTCAAATCTATAATTCTAGTTTATTTAAGTTCACCGTTTATAGAATGTTATGGAAATAAAGTAGAAAAAAAAATACATATATAGATGAATATCACTTAATAATAAAGAATTAGTTTTGGCTTTTATAAACGTTTATTTTATAACATATACTCTGGGTATTAAGAAAATGTATCCTCTTTCAAAACACAAAACTATTCTAATAAGCAAATCAATAATTAAACACTTTATTTATGTTACATTATTTAAAGACTTCATTAATTTATCTGGTGATAGAATACATTATCAACGAATTTTTAGATAATAATATAGAATTATGTCAAATTTAAGTTTAATTAATTGGGATATTGCCTTTGTCTGATGTTAATGATTCATTTAGATTAAGATTGTTCTGTAATTAACTCAGCTAGGTCTGAAGATACAATTATTAGATTTTGTTTACACGCATAACTCAAACCTTCAATTTGAATTTTATAATCTTTTTCCTTTTTTCAATTTTTCATCGGGTTAGTTTACACCTTTTTGACTTATTGATATTTAGCATTTTTCGTAGGGATTATTCATACAAAGTATCATAACGAAATGACTTTTTTCTACAATATACTTCCATTAAAATTTCTATTTACTAAATATGAAACATGTAAAAGAAGATCGTATACCAGACCAAACTAGAATGAAAAGATTGAAGAGTATTTTTTCTTAAAAAAAACTGTTGTTTTTAATTTATCTAGTAAATTAATTGAGAAGATTATTTCAGTTGTAGTAATTTTTCAAAGTAGATATAGCATTCTTTTAAAAAACTTTCTGGAATAAATATTATTTAGTATTTGAAGAAGTTATAAGCAGTATATGTTGCAATATTTTTCATTTTTTATATTTATATAAAATACAATCATTTCTTCAGTGTATTATTATTAGTCTGTATTCAATAATAAGCATACACTATTCAATATCCAATGTGAAAGATCCTTTTGTGTATAAAGACTAGCTTCAAATACCAATCCAATACCCATAGCATTTCGACGATCACTTGTTACATAAACTGGTGTTGGTAAATAATTATTCATATTAATTCGATGTATTTCAATAGGTACAATTTTAATTAAAGGCATCAGTTGAATAAGTTGTTTATTTGATTGTTCAATTAGACATTGATTTTCTTTATCCCATCCAGCACCTTCTAAATATAAACCTTCAATTAAGCAAATACCTTGAATAGATTCATTAACATCATCGATATTTTCCCATTTTGTTACATTTGTGTAAAATGTTGCTTTATCTAAAGGCCATTGATTTTTTCTTGCAGCTATTTGTATAATTGCAGCTAAATAAGATTCAGGTACATGTAAACCACTTAAATTAACAATTTTAAGTTCACCTAAATTATCAAATATTTTATTAAATTATTAAAGAATAATTTTTTACCATCTTGTATCCATTTATCATATTGTTGATTTCGTTGTCGAAAATGTTCAATCCAATTTGCTAATGATTTTTTTGTTTGTGGTGTATACGATCTCCATAATAATGGTATTTGCCCATGATAAAGATATTTATTAATTTCATCAAGTTGATATGAAAAACTAATTTGACCATTTAATGCTTGTTTTAATTCATTTATTGATTTCCACATAATAGATGTCAGTATATTAAAACGTTGAATTTCTTGAAAAAGAACCATTATTAATGGTGTTAAACGTTGATTAAATTTTTGTTTAATTAAATTAATATCTTTTTTCGATGGAATTTGTTGAAGAATATCATCAATTAATGATAATACAAATTCTAAATTATTAATCATTCAAATGAAAATCAGAATAAGTATATTTAACATATTCAACGATAAAATCCTTTCTTTTCATTTCCTTCTATTAATTAACTAAAAATGATTATACTCAAGACAACTAAATCTCAATATTCGAATTTAATACATATTTGCTTACGTTCTCTACTTGAATTATTTTCAGTATCATGTTGTTCTGGTTGAATATCAAGCATATTTGACCAAATATCAAAAGCTGTTTTAGTTAGATAATTTATTTCTGTATTAGCATGTAAACCAAGTATATCAGGTGGATTATAAAGTGGAAGTTGATCAATATAAGATAGATAAAGATCACGAAAAATTGAAAAATGAAAAAATTGATTAAAAAGAACATTTTTAGATAAAAATTTATAATCAAATTGTTGAAATTCATTTTTTTTATTATCAAAAATATTTTTTTCCATATTATTTTGAAATAAATTAGAAATTTTATCAGGTAAAAATTTTTCAAAATTATATTCTATTTGTGGTTCTATCTAAAATAATTGAAAATTATTAATAAAACAAAAAACAAAAAAAAAAAGGTTACATACAAATATATTTGCATCTTTTAACAACCATCGTTGCTTTGCAGATAGAAAATCACGTATTTCAGGAATAAAATAATCATATTTAATCGATTTATTAATATCAATAAAGAAATGAAATGGTTGAAAATAATCAAAAACAAAATCTCCAAAATATTCTTTCATATAAGTATGAATAATTCGTCGATCATATGAATCAATAACACGACCACCATATATAACTATTAAAAAAAGAATATGAATTTACAATAAAATTAAACAAATTAATTTACCTTCACCAATTAAATATCGTAATGTTGACCATTGAATTTCAAGATTACCACGTTGTAAATTCATATTTAAATAAACTTTTAAAATATCAACTGAAACACGAACTAAACAAATAAAATTAATCATGAAAAAAACATTTTTTTAATCGTATGTATTTATTAAAAGATTTACAATCTGATTCGTTAAAATCATAAGTACATGACCATCCAAATTTACCATATTTTCTTCGATCAAGTATAATAGCATGAAAAAAAGCAAGAATAAAAATCATACAAGGATATGCTGGATGATCGGATTCAGTAAAAGTTGGTAAAGTTAAATTAATAAATGTTGAACGAAGAATAAGTTTAAGAGTTGATGGTGGTTCTGTCACTACTTTGTATGCTTTTTGAAGAAGTCCAACTGAAAACAAAAAGAGCTTTGAAATATTTTTTAGAATATCAAGAACATACTGGGAAAGTTCTCAATTGGTTCTGTTGTCATCCAAAGACGAAAATCTGGCTGCAATAAAAAGAAAAAGTAGTAGAAAATATAATTCAGTTCAAATAGGTATGCGTAGAATTAAAACAAAAAGTAATTGCTTTCGTTTATGTCTATGCTATGAGCATTCTCTTACATTACTTTATTTATATGTTCTATAAAACTAACTTAAATGGTATTTACTAATCTTCAAAAATGTCTTTTATTCTTATCATGGTAGATATTGTTTTAATGTGACACATGGTATCATCCCTAATACAAAAATAAGGCATTTATTGGATGCTTCTCAGTATCAAGAAATCTAATGTTAGACAGGAGCTCGACACAAAAGAAAGGAATTGTTTGAAAACTATTTAATCATATAGTCGTAGCATGGTAGTCTGGCATAATCGGTGCGATATTGAACATCAAGGATAGATAAAAGACTTAATGGCAAACAAATTATCTTATCAATTCTGTAGGTTTTTGTTTTAAAACTACTACCATTTTATTGAATTTCTATATGATATATTCAAATGAATATTTAAATCATTACATGTGATTTAGTTGATGTTTCAAGTTCTTTTTCCAATTCATTAAGAAATGATAAAAGTAAATGACAATTCTGAAATAATAACCATGTTCCTTGATGTTGAGCTGTATGTAATGCTTGTAATGCTAATTTTTCTTGTCCTTGACCCATTGCAAGTATTCTAAGCGATTTTAATTCTTCAGTTATTATAGTATTATCATTAGCAATTTTTCTAATTGTTCGATCAATATTTTGATTTTTTCTTTCGGCTAATTTTTGTATATCATTTGTTGGATCTGAACCAGGTGAAAGTACGAAAATAACAGGTATTTGTGATGTTGACTGTTCAAAAATAGAATCAAAATGTATTGTTGGTGGAATAATATATTTTTCTCCCATTATTTTACTAATATAATTATTAATAGCAAAAATAATTCTATTTGAACAAAAACATCTTAATAACATTAATTGTTCAAAATCATTTAATATATCATTAAATGGTTTTGGTAATAATTGATAATTTTCTGGTTGATCATTTTCTATCCATTGTTTCCATTGAAGTTGATTTTCTTGAATATTATTTAATAAATTATGAAATTTTTCTGGAAAATTTTTTGATAATAATAAACAATGATGCCATGCATCATATGTTAACCAATTAAATAATGGTTTTGATTTAATTGTTAAAATTTTATCTAATGATATATTACCTTTAAGAAAAAAATCTATTTGACTTGAATTAATTATTTGTTTATCTAATTCAATTTGAATTGTTATTAAAAATGAATAAAGTAATTTATGTTTTTCAAATATTCCTGTTATACCATAACAATATATTTGATATGTTAATGTATTTATTATTGATTGAAGACGTTTATCTAATTTTAAATTTGTTTGAGAACTTTTTACACTATATTCAAATACAGAAAGAAATGAATTTAATGAATATTGATACTATAAAAAGAAGAGAAAATTGTTTGAGAAAAATTTTTATTTTAACAAACCATTGAATTAATTGATGACATTTGTATTAAAGAAAAATAGAGTACAGCACCACGTCTAGCAGCTATTCGATATGTATCACGTAATTTTTCAATATCTTGTCGAGTTCGTTCACCTAAACTTAATGCTTGTGTAACTTCATTTACTTTAATTTTAGTATTTTCTAATGTTTCAATTAATTCTGTATTATCAAGAATATTTCTAAATTAGAAAAAAAAATAAATGTGAAAACCTCGGATTTAAATCGGAGTGTTATGTGTACTTCAAAAAGTATTACACTCCGGAGGATGATATTTTGGATTTTTCTCACTTGGTGCACCACATTCTAGGATTATTTTTCTACAAGACATAAATCTCATCAAGACACATCTTTTGTTACTAAATTAAAAGAAGAAAAAAAACCTGGAGAGCTAAGTTAGCATGGATGACACTGTGGGCGATCCTATCCAGTGATCATTGACTCAACTCCCACAGTGATATAATATCTTTAGAAATTACAGAAATCGAGTTCAGATTCGCGCTCAATTTAGAAAACTCGGTAGGATGAGTTATTTCAGAATGGGTTTGGGCTTGTACCTAGCGAGATTATGGTCATAGGTAACCTCATGAATCTATAACTGATGTATGATACACAGAGGCATCAGTATTTTCATAATAATCCACCAATACTAACAGCTATCGAGTTCGGATTTTTTCCATTTGATAACTCTTTTTAATAGGGACAAAACCATGCATCTAGAACACCTCAAAACCACTAGTGATCCGAAATATATTTAGGTATACTGGCCTCAAGATACAAGTTTTGTGTATTTCGAGACGTTGTTTAAGCAACTTTCACTTAAAAAACTAAGTTTTGATTCAAAATTAATTTAAAAATAAACGAACCCAGTACTTGTTGTTAATTCTCTTAAAAGTGAATCTTCAAGTAATTTTTGTTGTTGTTTATTTTCAAATAATTCTTGAATTAATGTTTCACGCATTTCTTCTAATTCACGTCTTTCAATTTTAACAAGAGATGATAATAATTGTTCTTCAAGACCTTTTAATGTTACAGTATAATTAATAACTTTTGAATAAGAAAAATGAAGTGTAGATAATTTTGGATTTGATAAACGACATGTTAAATACATTCGAAAATTTTGATCAATATCAATATATTTATCACCTAATTTAATAGATTGATGATTTGAATCACCTTGAATATTTTTTGATAGAATATCTAATATTATTGGATCAATATATTCATCAACATCTTTAAAAAGAACTGGATATCTATACGAGAATAAAATTATTTTCAATACTATATATCTATTGAATTAAATTTTTTTTAGTTAAAGATAATCATGAAAATTTACCCATATTTAATTGCTAATTCAAAATGTTTTAAAAAATCTCTATCACGCATAGATAAAATTTTTAAATTTGAATTTTTTTCATGTTGTTTTATCCATGATAAACCTTGTAATTGTGGATCAATACAATAAGGAAAACGATTTGTTTGTAATGTAAGTATACCATTTTGTATAGAAAATTCATCTGATGGTAAACCTTGTGATGTCCATTCAGATATTTCAACATTTGATGAAAGAAAATTTTGTATTTGAAAATTTTCTGTTAATAAAATATTTTTTTCAATTAAATTATTTTTCCATTGATTATTTAATAAATCTTGACGTATTTCATATGTAAATGAACTACAATAAGCAAGAAATGCACTAGCTAATAAACAATTTCCTAATAATTCATTTTCATAATGTTTTATTGAATTAATTTCTTCTTTCCATCTTAATGTTTCACTTTTAAAACCAATTAAAAGTTTTTCAGCTGATAAACGACGACGTATAGCAATATCAGTTTCATCTTGAAATTTTATTTTATCTTCCATAGCTGTATCAAATTTTTTTTTAAAATCATCTAATGTATTTGTTAATTTTTCAATACTATTTTCAAGACGATTTAATTCAGAAAGATTTATTTCATATTCATTTTGTATCGATATTAAACGATCTTTTTTAGGTTTTGTTTCACGATATTTATCCATATAATTATCAATAGCATGTATAAATTTTAATAAACCACCACCAACACGACTTACAGTTGTCATTAATGTAACAAGTTTAATATCACGTTCAGATTTATCTAATAATGAATATATATGATTTGGATCAAGTTTTTCTTCTAATTTTTTTAAATAAATTTTTAATTGAATTGCTTGTTTTGAAGTAAATAAATCAGGATCACGAGTTTTTAAATTTGTTATAAATTTCATATCAGCCATTACTGCTCGAACCTAATTAAAGAAATAGATGAAAGAGAAATAAAAAAAAGAAGCAAAAGACGAGATTTTACATCTTTCCAACTAATAGATGGATGACCCAAATAGATAAGCATACAATAACCAATTAATCGAAGTGTATCAACAGGATTTGCAAAACTACGCATTTCAGTTATATCAGCTGCTTTAAGTGTATCGAGTCCTTGTTGAGCTTCAATTAAAGCTGGCATAGTTTCTTCTAATTGCGATTCAGCTTCATATTTTTCTTTTTCAATTGTAATTAATTGTTCGTCAACAATTTGTTTTTTTTCTAAAGCCTAGAAGAAAATTATTTGTTTTTGTTTTTTTGAAAATTATATTAATCAAAATAATATTCACTCGACTTTTACGTTCTGTTTGTTTGGCTGTTAAAGCTGTAATTTCTGTTAATAAATCATCACATTTTTTCGTCTTAATTGCTAAAATAAATAAATTATATTTTAATATTACTTGGATAGCTTAACTTTTGCTCTATTGATCTAAGCAAAGCTAAGATCGATAACTATATTGTGATCTACAAATATAAGGATTTTACTGAAATCTACTTACAAAATTTCCCTAAACTCTGAGCATGTAAGAGTTTTCAATTGTCCCTAACTTCGTGACACAATTTATTAACTATTCGAAGCTGTGATATCGATCTTTGGCATTATGGTATTTAATCTGAAATAAAACTATCACAAATCACAACATTCTATATCGATATATAATAATAATTTGTTCCTGTCATCGGAATTCTCAGCACTCATTTCTTATCGCTCTAGATTGCTCTCTCATTGTTTGTTTTAGATGAATGGAGATCTTACAATAATGGTTCAAAACAAAATAGAAGCCAATATTCTTATATTAAGACAGATGAAAATTGATTCAGAAGTAATCTAACTTAAGATGAAATATATTTAATTAACTTTTTCGAGACGATTCGGTTTTCATAGAAAATAATTCTAATACATGCATCTTCATATCTATTCACTCTCGATAAATGTACTCGTTGGACTTTCCAGTATACTCAAGCTCAATATCGAGAAAGATAATATCAATCTGTTTTTGTTTTCTTTCTGTTATGATCTACATCTCTTATAGATGCAATTAGAAGACATGTTCTTCTGATTTTCATCATTAGGCATTCTTTAGTGGAGGAAAATAAGGTATAGATTTATCTGATTAGCTATCAGCATACTATATATATCTCAGGAGATCCATGAAATGATATCAATAGGTGATATTTGAATTGATATTTGGAACGGCAATAGTTAACGCCTACTTGATTTACAAGGAAAATTATGATACAAGACATGTGACCAGCTTGCTGACTATAAGCTTGTAGACACTGTAGACTGCTTTGAGAAAGAAAAGGAATCAAATAGAATATTCAAAAAACATATTAAGAGCAGAGCGGATGACACATTGTGTTTAATCTTCTGCCTAAGAAAAAAGCAAAAGAAAATGCTTTTTGGTACAGTTTCTCATTAAACTATACCGTCGCCTCGAAACGATTAATATACACAATGAGCTACTTGACTTGTCCGATAGAATCATAATAAATATTAATTCAATATCATTGAAATATATCCAATGCATGATTCTTTCGACGACTTTCTTTGTAGAAAAAAAATTTTAGAAAGTTGATAAATTATGTTACGGAGTTAGAGGCAAATAAAAAAGTTATAGAGAGAAATATTCATTAAAAGTTCAGATTTTGAAAAAATTTTGTGAGTTCACAAAGAACTAGTTTTTTTTCCTTGAATTAATTGATTGATAATCCTAATTAAACATTTATTTTCACACTTACCAAGTTCTTTACGTTGTTTTTCTAATTTTTTATCCATTTCTTGTATAAGTATACTAGCTTCATCGATTCGAATTATTCCAACATTTAATCGTTCCGCTTGTTTTAATAAATCATCCTGTTTTTGTATATAAAGTTGAGTAAATGTATGAATAAAATCTAGATAATTTTTTGGTGTTGCATATGCACTTCGTCGCATTTTTTCCATATAAATATCACAATAAAAATTAACGGATTCATGAACCATAGCCATATGTTCAATTATATTATTTTTATATTCATCAGAAATTAATTTAAAACGAGATATAAAATGTTCAGCAACAGCATATCTTTACACACGTATCATACAGATAAAAAGAAGATTTTTGAATAAAAATAAAACTTACAGAGCTTGTTCAGGCCATCGAGAAAAATAATCAATAGTGGTATTATTAATCAATGCTGGAAAGTTTCGAACTCTTAATAAAAGAGGACAGTATGGAAAGAGATTACTATGTGAATATCAAAACGATTAATCTAGTTGTTTTCGAATACTTCTGTTAAATATTTTCGTAGTAGGTATACGCTGCTTAAAATCCAAAGTTTGAAATAGTTCTATGTTAATCTTGATTACTTATAGAATATTATAGATCACGTTAATTGTAAATTCTATCCAATTGGATTGTAAAATCAATGATTTATTTGCGGATCGAAATATAATAATGATGATCAATTCATCTTATAAAAATCTCAAGTCATCTAGACCAAATCGAGAATAATATTTCATTATCAAATTCAATCTATATAAATCTACTGTGAATCAATAGGAGTATAATCTTCGAATTGATTAATTCTATCACAAATCTTAACTAACCATCTAAGTTTATTTTCGAATTTATTCAAAAATATTTACCGATTTCGTAATAAATCTCCACTTGGATTCATACATAGAATAACATGTAAATTAAGTGTACATTTCTGTACAAAATACTCCCAAATATATTCATTTGATGGAATTTTAATATTTTTTATTGCTTCTTCACGTATTTCACTTATAATTCCATCTCTTTCCTAATATAAAAAGAAAACTCAAATAAAAATTTAATTTATTTGTTTTTCATTTTACTTCATCAGTAAATAAAGCAGGTATTATTCCATTTGATAAAATATTATTAATATATTCTAAAAAATTTTCTTCAACTATTTGTGTATCATTTAAAATAAAACCTGTTTGAATATTTTTTAAACCAATTTGTTTAAATAAAATTTTTAAATCTTCACGAAATAATATTTCATTATAATTTCTTGTTAATTGTATTTCAAATATTTGATAACTAGCAGTAAAACAAGCGATTTTTGAAAGTAATTTTTTTCCTGAACCACCAGCACCAATTAATAACATATGTCCACGATCTAATCGTAATACACGATAAATACGTGTTAAATGTTCAAGTGCATCATTAAATAAAACAATATTAATATGTCCATATTGTTCTTTAAATTCTAAAATAATTTCATTAAATATATCTTTTATAGCTTGATAATCTTGTAAATCTTCATAAATTTTTGCTTCATCAATTTTTAATGATGTACGATAATCACCAAATAAAATTGGTTGTCGAAATAAATAATCTCGAAAATTTTTTAATAAAAAATTATTTTCAATAAGATTTTCTAAAATTTGATTAAATAATTCTTTATCTTTTAAATCATTAAAACGATCAGAAAATACTCGAATACATTCATGTAACCAAACACGAGTAAATTTTTCTATTGTATTATATCGTTCTGTTGTTGTTTGTAAAAGACTTTGAATTATTCGACTAAGATCACGTATTGAATATATATAATGAAATTTAATTGGTGTTGGAACAAAATATTTTTGAATATCTTCATATATTTGTAATGTTAAATTTATTATAGTTGGAATTATTTCTTGAATTTCTAATGGAAATATTGTTACATGATTTTGTAATATTGTTGAAAATATTCGAAAAAGTGATTCACGTGATGGTGATGATATATAAAAAACACTAAAATGACTAATAAAACGAGGATCTATACTATTATTTCCTCCACCTATAAGATGAATTCGAGAATTTTTTTATTTAAAATTTCTTTTTTATTAAATAATTACCAGGTGTACCCATTGCTGCAATCCATTCAATATCAGTAATAAATTTCCAATTAAGTTCATCATTTCGTTCAAACATTCCATGTTTTTCAATTAATAATTTAAGTAAAGCAATAGCTTGTTGTGTTCCATATTGATCAATTTTAGGCATAGATAAATCATCAAGAAATATTATTAATTTAGTACCAGCTGGTGGTCCATATATATCTTTTGATCGTTTTTCAAGTTGAGTTTCAAGTGAACGTTGTACATCAATTGATTTAGTACGAGAAGAAAAATTCAAATTTAATCTAACATATTCGGAATTAAGATTACGAATATAAGATAATATTGTTGCTGTTTTACTAGATCCTGTATCACCAACCAATAAAATTGGTTGATGAATACTTATCATTAATTTAATTAACCATTCTAAATATAAATGAATAATTACTATAATAAATTAGTTGTTATAGGACTCTATATATCGATCTGGATGAATCTAAGACAAAAATGTTCTATGTAGTGAATTAAAGAAATCCGTATTAAATTATTGTGCATGTATCATCACTAAATTAATATCTTCCTTTCGTTTTCTGTCTCTTTACTATACTAATACGGTAAGTTTTGTATACAAGTGAATTGATGAGATCAGGTATAGATTCTTGATGAATCATTCATTAGTTTGCTGCTAAGTTTATTCATTTAACTCATTGTAAAATCCCAGATCAAACGAGCATGATTCTCAACCACTGTTTTTAGTCGTAATTCATTATATCGTAATAAGCAACCAAATATTCATTATCATGGATTCACAAATATGTAAACTCATAGCTCTCTATTGTTCATTCCTGCGTTTACCTTTAATATCAATATAATTGATACTTTATTGAAAAACGAACGTTTTTCTCGTTACATTTTCTATCATACCTAAACGAACAGTATCGACAGTTGGAACAAGTAATTCGGTAAATCGTTTTGAACGATCATGTTCATATTTTGGTATTAAATCATCCCATTTAATCCATTGATTTAACTCTGTTTGAAATATATGATCAAATAAAAGAGGTTTTTCATTAGGTAATTGTCCTGATTTAGATTGTAAACCCACTGATGCAACTGAAAGACCTGATTGATATTTTATAAAAGTATCTAGTAAAATACGATCTTCTTGTTTAAGACAAGCACCAAATGACCAAATTAATGCTTGAAGAAAGATAGCATGAATAAAATCAGAAGTTAATTGTAATTGAATTTTTTTCTCATTATTAATAAATGGTAAAAATAAAGAATCAAGTAATTTTGTTAATTGTACAATTATATTTACTTGAGTTCTATAAAAAAAAATCTTTTTCTTTATTATATTTCTTTTTTTTTACTTACAATGGAATAATCATTTTCATTCTTGGCCTTCTTTCTGTTTCTGATATACCATGATAAATAAAATTAATTATATTTATTATATATCGATCATATAATAAATTTAATTGATTTTTTTCATTTAATCGTTGATTTAAATTAATATTTAACCAACGTTTCCATATTGGATGAGGACCTAAATTTTCTGGATCGACATAAACCATACCACAACGTGATACAGTAGCTGGTGATGCATATTTTAAATCGGCAACTTCAAATAAAAGAGAACAATAATCTTGTAAACGAATACGTTCTCCATTTGCTAATGTTAATAATTTATTATCATCCATAACTGAATTCTAAAAAGAAAAAAAAAATTATTCTTTTATTGTTTTTTTGAAAAAAAATCTAAAAAGAACATTCCATATTTTCAATCCAAAGTGCATCAACATCTCCATCAAATACAATATAACGTCTTTCATTACGTGTTGTTGGTCGATTAATTGTTCGATATAACATTGAGACAATACCATCAGTCCATTCACCTGAATATCAATAGATTCATCTTTTTTGTTTTCTTCTTCTATTAAAATATAAATATATATTTACGTGTCAATGGATCTAATGTACCATATAATTCATAAACATTTATTGCTTTAGGATTAACTGTATAAAGAGTTGTTTTTATACCCATTTGAGTTTGTGCTTCAACAAGTGTATTTAATATTACAGTTTTACCTCCACTAAAGTCATAGAAGAAATTGTTTGTTTTCCTTTACTAAAAATTAATAAAATAATTTTTCTTTTACCTTGTTGGTCCAACTACCATTGTTGAATGACGTGTCATCATTGTTTCATATAATTGAATAATTTTATCAATTTGTTCTCGAACTAAAATATATTGTTGATTATTTAATACATTTTCAATAATTTGATTTAAATCATCATAATTTATTTTTGAACAAGAAATATTTGGAAATAAATCATTTAATAATGTAAGAAATAAATTAACATCATCGTTAATAAATTTTGGTAAATTCATATCACGTAATGCACGTAAAAGAACTATTTCTTCAGATATTTCTTTCATTGTTGTCCGTTTTAAATAACCAGTCATTGATAAAACAGCTTTAAAACTTCTTAAACCCCAATCATAATGATACTAAATAAAAATGTGAAACATGATATATCGGATGTGACATAAATAATGATACCGTCAGTATTTTGATAATGCATCTGCCTGTTTTAATTGTAGAGATTTGAGCTCAGTCTTAAAAGATTCTCCGTTCAATGCTCTATAAAACCGTATGAACAAAGTATGTATAACCTGCAATCACAGAATCAAAGGAGATCAATACTGTTATGCCTAAAAAACAACCAATTTTCAAACTAATATTTTGCTTTTAAAAAGTTTTTCAACGCTCTTTGACTAGATAGAAGAGGGTTGAATATGCCATTTCCTCATGTCATGTTATTGGCATACTGTTAATGAAATTCACTGTCAAAAATGTCTAGTTCGATGTCTATTGCTAAATTCCGCCAGTTTCTTTTTTACCGAGATGACATCTTTGTTTTTCGTGTATACCGCGCGAAAAAAAAAGATTGATAGTCCATGGCGAATATTTTTTCAATGAAATCTGCTCCTAAAAATCTCACTGTCTTATCTTAACCAATTGTTTAGATTATTATGGGAGAGACGACTCCAGAAAGCATGGGAAAATTGACAGTAGAGTAGCTCCACGTCTGATTAGACAGCAGAAGAGATACAATTAACAATTTCAAAACATGCTTTGGAAAGTTGTTGTTTTTGAAACATAACAGTACTGCCTATCTGTAGTCTTACAGTTACATACTGTGCATACGTTGTACATATAGCTTTGTAGAGAATTGAACGGAAAATTTTTTGAGGCAAAGGTCAAATCTCTACGATGAAAACTGACACAGATATTATCCAAGTACTGACCGCATCATTATTTATGCCGCACTCGATAGGTACTAATGTTGTTCGTTAGAAAGTTATGTGCCGTATTAAGATTTAATTTCGACTCTGAATAAAACGATTTGAGGAAAGATAAAAAATTTTCTTTTTTTCAAAATTTAATACATACTTGTTTGCTAAGTAATTCCGATGCATATCGATATAATGTTACCATTTTTTTAGCTAAAATTCGTGCATTTATAAAACCATTAGAAAATAATTTTATTTCTGCAATATATTGCATATCAGGTATGCTGGAATAAGAAAAATAAAAAAAGATTTATTAATAAAATAAAAATTTATTTACACAACAACAACAGGACGAAATAAAGTTTTAACTGATTCAGGTAATTCTGTTCGACCAGCATAACCTGGATTCATTGTTACAAATATTCCAACAGTTGATAGAAGATTAATTTGTTTATTTTCAAAAAAAAATTCTTTTAAATTTAAAGATAATGCTTGTTGAATACTTTTTACTTGAGTTGAAACGACACTAAGAACAGATGCTTCAATACGATTAAATCTGTTTTTTTTTTTTTATAAAATAAGTTTTATTAAGTAAAATGAAAAAAATAAATTATTTTACTCATCAAAACATCCCCATGATCCAGTTTGACATAAACCATTTAAATTTTTCCCAATAGCTTGATAATCCATACCTAAAAACAAAAATAAATAAATATGAAATCATATATAAAAAACAATTAATATTCTAACCTTCGCCACAATTAGTTACAACACATAGAAGACCCATTGCTTTTGCAAGATCTTTAACTGATTCTGTTTTACCTGTACCTGCTGGTCCAGCTATATAAATATCGAAAAAAAAAGAACTAATTGAAATTTTTCGATAAAATTTATTTCTTAAACCTGGTGCACAACCAAGAAATATTGATAAAGCCTATTACTGAACATTATGAAATTTTCTATAAATATAATTTAAAAATTTATTTACTTGTGTAATAGTTAAATAAATTCGATCAGTTAATGGAGTAATAACAAGTCGACCATTAAGACCCATATATTCATAACCTATTTATAAAAACATCTTAATTATCTTTAATTTAAAATAATTATTATTTACCATATTCAAATTTACCATTACATTGTTCTAAAAATAAATTATCTTCTTTTGATAACCAATAAAAACGTAATTGACATTGCCATAAACTAAATTTTAATATTAATATTATTTAAATAAAGTCAATTAATTTACAAATCATGTGGTTCACTAATTCCATCACGAATTAAAATATCTACCATATCACGTGTATGAACATCAATAGTAAGAACTGTTTCAAATTTATTATATTCATCTTTAAAATGAATAACAAAAACAAAAATTAATATAAAAATATTTATTTTAATCAAAGATTTTCTTACTTGGTGTTAAAAATTTTCTCATTTCTAAAACAATTTCTTCAATTTGAAAATTTAATTGTTTTACATAAGTTTTCATTGCTGAACGTTGATTTTGCTTGATCATTTTATCAAATTGACTAAAAATAATAGATTAAAATATGAGTAAATCTACTTATCAAATCATTTTTAGACGAAAGATAACGGTGAGCAAGAATGTATAGATACAGTTTTGAATCTACATCTATTACATATCATTGCTCTTACATTCAATAAATATAAACACTTACAAACTATTGTACTAACTTGATATTCGAAAATTTACAAAACTTAGTTTTTCATCTTGTATCTATCACTAGAATAGTTATAACAATGAAGTTTTCTCAATCAGATATACATATAAATAGTCAATGTATGTCTCTTTTTAAAAATTAAATTGAAGACTTCTTGTTTTTTCTTCAACTAATCTTGACTTTGTGATTATACTAGGGATCTAGAAGATAATTTCGAATTCCGAACGAAATAAACAGGAAGCCTAAATTTTTTTATTTTAACAATCCAAAAGAATAACACAGAAAAAATATTCCTTATTATTCTATTCATCAGTTATTTTTCGCTAATTCTCAGATATTAAGATTATATTATTCAATGACGTACTCTTCAATTTCCCATGTACTCCAAAGTTGATTTACAGCTAAAATAACCATTCCAATATATTTTCTCATCCATTCTAATCTATTTTGTTTAAAACGATAATAAAAAATCGCTTCTTTTGTTATCCAACGATTTGAATGTTTCATTTCTTTTTCAATATTTGACATCCATATTTCAACTTTTCCATAACATTCAATTGGTTTTAAAAAATTCATTTCTTCTCTTTCTAATGATATCATTGATATAGCATATATTGAATTTTGTTGATTATCTGAATATATTTGTTGATTTTGTTCATTTACAATTGTTAATTTATCATAATGAATAAAATTTAATGTTGAAATATTATCAAACATTTTTTGTAAATAATCTTGAATATGTATAGGATCTGATGAACCAATAATAGAAAGAAGTTCATCATCAGATATAAAATAAAAACGTGGAAATAATTGACGTTTTGTATCTAAATAATCATTTAAACTTTTTTGTATTGTTTCAATAAGTAATAAAATTGATTTTAATTCATCATATCGACCAGGATGTATACATGCATCTTTAACTAATGGATTTCTTGATGTTTCTAAAAATAAAATAAATAAAATAAAAAAAATTTTTTATCTATTTTACCAAACATTATTTTTCGATATAATTTATCTGCTGTATCAAATCGTTTTGCTTCATCACCAAATTGTACATTAGAATTAATAAATATATTTTCAAGATAAATCCATTTTTGTTGAACAATTGTCCATAATTTAATAACATCAGAAATTAAAGATAAAATTTGAATCCATTGTTCAACTTGTGGAAGATAAATTCCAACAAAACGTGATGTTGTTATACCTTGAAAAATAAAATAAAAATTTTATAAAACAAAAAAAAACAAAATTTTAATATACTATTAAGTAGTAATGTTGAATCTTCAAGTGATTGTAGAATATCATCAACACCAGAAATAACAAAACCACGTTCTTGTTGAATATTTGTACCAAATGTATTACGATAATGTTTATGTATTTGAAATCGCATTGTATCCCATTGTTGTTGAATATCTTGAAGATTTTTTTCAATTTGTAATTCTTTCATAGCTGTTTGTAAAATACCTATAAATTATAAAATTTTTAATTTTATTAAAAGAAATATAAAAAAGATATTTTTAAATATTACTTTGAATTATTTCATTATATTGATATAAATTCATTTGAAATATTTTTTCTAATGTTAGAATATTATTTGTTAAATCAATATCAATATGAGTTTCTTGAATAATTTGTCGCCAATGACGTTCACGTAATGCTTCATTTTTTAAATCAACCATTATTGGAAGAGATGCACGAAAATCTAATGGTAAATAAATATATTAATTACTACGAGTTAGGTAAAATAATTGATAAAAAAGAAGAAAACTGTAAAAATAAAATATTATGGAAAACTTTGGAGGAGAATACGTACTATCAATTTTTGTTTGAAAAGGCTGTTAATGCAATCCCTGACAGGATCAAAAATATGAAACACGATGTACCTATTCTTATCGATTGCTTCAAAGTCGTGTTTGATGTATATTCGGATATACTTGGCCATTATACCCTATTTTGTAGCATTGAACTTCAACAAGGAAATACTCCAAAGATATTTTAATTGGACTTAGTTTATACATGATTTCTGATAGATCTTGAAAAAGTATGTCACCATATGTGGGGGGGGGGGGGAGGGAGGGACGAAGAATAGTGGATCCAAATTTCTATCCCAAAACTTCGACACTATCTTTCAGATCGTGTCTCACAAAAAAACTAATAAATTACCTATTAAATATTTTTCTACTGCATGACCAACTACTGTTGTTTTAATATCTTGTGATAAACGTCGAAAATTTTTAATAAATAAATCAACATTAATAATTAAATCATTAATATCAAGTTCTGTCCAAAGAATATTTGACCATAATTTTTCATTTCGTTTAAATTCATCATAAAGATTATATAAAATATTTAAATTATTTATTTCTTTTTGAATACGTATTAAATTTGGATAATTAATTAAAGGTATATGAAAAAGTTTCATCATATTAATTAATTCAATTTTACGTTGTTCAATTTTATTAAGTTCTTTTTCATATTGTTTAATAAGTAAAAATATTTGATTAAAATCATTATTTATTGTATATGGTCCATATTTATCAAATTTATCAACAAATTCATCAATAATACGTTGAAATAATTCAATATCATATTGAATTATTTCCCGAAAACGTTCACGTATAGATTTTAAACGATATTGTATAATATGTGATTGATTAATAAGATCTATTAAACGTGGAGATAATGTTTGAATAAGTTTTGATTCTAATTGAGAATATTCAAAATGATGTTGATTTAATATTTCATATGATTGTTCAATTTCATAAATATTATGTCCAATTAAATCTTGTTGTTGATTTATTTGAGCAATTATATTTAAAACAAATTTTAAATCAGGTATTGTATCTGTATCATGTTTAAGACCTTGAGATAAATTATTTAATATATCATTTATTTCTTTTAATTTATTTGATATTTTTATATGTAAATTTTGTCCATAGGAATATATCCATTCTTTACAATGATATTTTAATGCGTGATAAAATTGTTTAAATGATAATTGAATTGAATAAATATTTTTATTTATTATATAATGATCAATTTTTTGATTAAGTTTTGAAAAAACTTTCATTATTTCATCATATTCAGAATATAAACGAGATTTTAATGCAAATCGATTTGTATATTTTTGTTTATCACTTTTCCATAAATCATTATAAGTTAATAATTGTGTAAGAATACGATTAATAGAAGTAACTAATCCAGAAGCATAAGATCGAATTGGTTTTAATATTGATATCTTAAATAATTGCAAATAAATATTAAAAAAACAAAATTTTCTTTAGATTTAATTAACTTACAACATCAGGATGTTGTTTAATATCATGATTAAATGTAAAATCAGGTAATTCAAATTCTTCATCAACTATTGATATTGTTGGACATAATATACATGAACCATTTAACCAACGTATAAAATATTTTGATAATTCACTAATTCCATGAGCACTACGTCGAATAGAATTAAGAATTTCTTCAAGTGGTGGTTGAAGTTTAATAGCAAAATGTACTACAAATCAGTATCTATATCAACAATGAGTCGTCATCTTCATGAAATATGCAAATTCTTTTTTGTAAATATCTATATATTCAATCTGGCTAATTAAGGTTGATCTACTATTATTAAATGAGATAAATACAATATTTACTTTGAATATTGGTGGATTATTCTTATATTTAATAAATAGATCATAAATTTCATCAATTTCTTTACAATATTGT
Organism: Macrotrachela quadricornifera; assembly: GCA_022393335.1. Lineage (NCBI taxonomy): Eukaryota > Metazoa > Rotifera > Eurotatoria > Philodinida > Philodinidae > Macrotrachela > Macrotrachela quadricornifera. Next base: position 132,572 of record JAJEKB010000342.1, on the reverse strand, counting down.
AAAAGTATAGCAGCAAATTGTTGAATAATTTCATGTGCTAAAACATGTGTTGTATTAATTTTTTGAAATTTCATAAGCATATCAAATGCTGTTTCAGCTGAACGAAGTTGAGTAAAAGATGCACGTATAAAAATTTTTGCTTCTTGTTCAATAATTGATGAACGATGTTTAAATTCATCAATAAATGAATGCCATTGTTGAGAATTTTCACGATTAAATATATCAAAATGACATGAAAGAAATGATTTTTTTAAATTTAATACATGTTCAAGTACACGATCGACCATTTGTTCTTCACCTGTAACAAATTTCATTTCTGAACCAAATATATCATAAAATTCATTTAAATTTGATAACATTTGAATTAAATCATCACATATTTGTGACATATAATCTGTTTTATCAAAAAGTATACGATATTCAAAATTCCATGTTGAAAAACCACGTTTATCATTTTCTAATTTTGTTCGAATATTTTGATATTCTATTTTCCATTGAAGTAATAATTGTTTTGCTTGATAACAAAGTTTTTTAGCTTCATCTAATGTATATAATGATAATAGAGTTTTTATATCAATTGTTTGTCGAACACGATTAATAATTTCATTAACAATTTTTTCCATAAATGGAACAAAACGTTCATCTTTATTATAATGTTTTGACATTGTCCTAAGATTAAAAAAGAAATATATTTTAGAAACTTCATTTTTATCAACAATTAAATCATATACATGATAAATTCAGTTGCACATGAAGACAAAAATTAATCATAAAATCATATAGATAGAAATGTAAGTCGATATAGTATTGATCTGTGATAGTTTAAAGTTTTTAAATGATTTAAAAACAAAATTCTCATATGGGAAAATCTTCAACTGATCCATGCTGTTTTCATTGGTACTTAATTTGTATGTTACAGATATTATTCGAAAGACGAGCCTAAAAGATTTTCGATTGATGGAGGTTTCTTCGACAACTATAGGAAAATAATAACAGTAACTTTCGAATGTTTTCAACACTTTAGTGTAAATCTTATGATCGGCTTTATATCGTTATCCATTAGTCTACTAAACGACATTATTAACGTTTTGAGTTTAATGTATGTAACTACAGTAATAGCACATATTGTTATATTCAAAAATAATTTCTCATTATTAGCGTCTTCGATAATCTGTTTGAATTATTGTAATAGTTATAAAGATTAACATAATTAAAAAGTATTTCGTATTATTATTTTCTTACCAGATTGTTTTTAAACCTTGCATTAAATTAGGTAACATATTAATAACAACTTGAAATGATTTAGCCATTTGTAAAGTTTTTAAATGTCTTTCAATTGTTAATAAAAATTTATAATTATCTGTTGCTTCTAATAAATAATTTTGAAGTTGTATTTTTATATTATTAAATCCTAATAATGATGAACTATCAAGATCTGTTAAAATATGAATAATTTTCATAACGTCATCTACAAAAAAAAAAAAAATAAGAAAATGAGAATGAAAAGAGAATTTTTCAAAACCTTTTTTCATTTGTTCTAAAATTGAAGTTATTCGAATAGATCTTTCATGCCAAAATTCTAATTCATCAAGTGGATTGGAATTTAATATTCGTTTATTTAATTCATTATTCATTTCTTCATGTAAAATTTTTTCCCAATTATAAACAATATATTCAAGATTTTCAATATACTCTTCATCTGTTTCATCAGGATTATTTAATAAAATTTGATTTGGAACATTTAAATTAAATTCACCTTGTATTTGACGTAAAGTTGATTTAATTTGTAAACAAAAATTATTTAAACTTAAACATAATTGATCACGTTCAGATATATCTTCAATAGATGAAGATATTAATTCATCTAAAAAAAAAAAAAATTTTTTTTTTTAAAAAACAAAAATATATTTCAATATATTATATTAACTTTTTAATAATTGATTATTTATTGGTAATAATAAATTTTTATAAATTAAAGATAAAATATCTAATAATATTATAAGTGGTTGATCTTCTGAAATAATTCCATATATTAAATTTTCATTCATAATTAAATTCATTTCATCAAATGTTGATAATTGAATTAAATATTGATTAATATCAATTCGAATAAAATAAATAAATGGATTTTTTATTATATTATTATAATGTTCATATTCACAATAAAGACGTATTTCATGAAATGATATTAATTGAAAATAATATCGTTTATTATCATATTGATTAATAACTAAAAGACGTTGAATATTTTCATCTAATGAATCAATTGTATCACCAGATGATAAATAAGCATTATTAATAATATAATCAACTAGAATATTTTTATAAAATTTTTATTTATATATTTAGTATTAAGAAATAATTACTTGTATATTCAGTTTGTGTATTAATAGGTTCATTAACAGTTAAAATCAATTGTTGATCATTTTCATCATCATCAAACTAAAAATATTGATATATTAAATGATGTCTTTTTATTATGACATATGTATACTTCATCAAAATCTTCTTCATCAATAGTTTCAAGCATTTGCCATACTTCTCGTATTGAATCTTTACGATGAAATATTAATGCATATGATCTTTCATGTAAAGCTGTATTCATATTAAGAAATTTATCAATTAAATCTTCATTAAAACCATTATCTCTTTCTAACATATCAATAAATATAGATCTATCAATATTAAGCATGTCACATGTTCGACGACAAAGCCATTCAATACGAAAATCATCTAGCATTTTCTTTATCTACTTCTATTTAATATCCTCGAATAGATTGATTAATAAAGAGTCGGCGCCAAACATCTCAACAAAATTCTGTAAGTAGTCTTCTTTATATACTATATCCATAGAACTTTCTTTTTAATATATTTATTCTTCAAAAGAGATTTCAAAAATCAATATTTTGTAACTTTGAAACATCATTGTAGTTACTTAGAAGTCGATATTCTCTAGTATAACTGATAATATCCAATTTCTCGAAGTAAAAAGAAAACAAATTTCAGAATATCAATATTTGTATATATGATTATCATTTTAATCAGTATACATCATTTGAAATATTTAAAAACATCATAGTGTATTATATCTAAGACCATGTGCAATCAGAATGTATATACAAATCGGAACATTTCTATATGACCTCATGTCAAATTAATTCCTAATTTATGCATTGATATATAAATGAGATTATCTATCATTCTCAATATATAGGATATCCAGAAAGTCATTAGTCAAAGAAAAAATTGAATATCTCTACTATATTATGATCGTTTTATTATTGATAAATAAGTATTGATAGCTCATATGTATAAGACAAACGGTATGAAAAATTGTTTTTAACAGAGAACTTTACCTTTACAAGCTATGAAAAAGAATACAATAAAATTGTTCTCTTAATCGAGAATAAATGGTGTACATAATTGTTTTAAAGCCTGCAGTACTGTTTTATTAGTAATAAAAATATAATGGAGATATTTAAATTTTTCTTTCACTAAGTCTAGTTAGAAATTATCTATTTAAAAATCTGTAATTGCTTGTTGAAGAAAGCAATTGAGACCTTTTCATCCATTTTATTGTTTATTATTATTGTCGTTCTTTTTTTTTATGGATTAAAATAATCCTATATTAATAAAATGGATAACATGTATATAATAAAATAAAACAATTGTTCTTGTTTGACAATAATACTAAAATATTATTTTATTTCTTTTTAGTAGCAGCAGTTGTTTTCGATTCTTGTTCAACTGGTGCTTCTTTAACAAATGGAATTTTTTCGGAATATTCTAAAATAAAATTTAAAAAAAAAACAATTTAAAAGAAAATAAAACAGCATACTTTTTGGCATTGATGCTCTGAGAATTTCAGGTACGATAATGCCATCATCAGTTTGATAATTTTCAAGAATAGCACATATAGTTCGAGTTGTTGCACACATTGTTGCATTTAACATATGAACATATTCAGCCTATATAATAGAAAAAAAAAATAAAATTATAAATAAAATTCATTATTAACTTACAGATTCATTAAGTTTTTTTCCTTGACCATAACGAATTTTTAATCGTCTTGATTGATATTCAAGACAATTGGAACAAGAAACAAGTTCACGAAATTTACCTGAACCAGGAAACCATGCTTCTAAATCATATTTTTTTGCTGCCGCATTATTTAATTCACCTATATAATTTTAAATAAAATTCTTTTTTTCTTTTTCGTTATTTGTATTTTCTACTAACCAGAAACAATATTAACAATACGATATGGAATACCCAATTTTTTATTAAATTCTTCTGCATTTCCAATCATTTCTTCAAACATTTTCCATGATTCATTATCATGTGGAGAAGTAATACAAAATTGTTCAACCTAAATATTAATTAATACAAAAACAAAAACAAAAAAAAAGTAATATAGAAACCTTTTCAAATTGATGAACACGAAAAATACCACGTGTATCACGACCATGAGAACCAGCTTCTTGTCTAAAACAAGTTGAAATACCACCATAACGAATTGGTAATCGATCAGTTGCAAGCCATTCATCTCTATAAAAATAAAATTTTCTTCCAAAAAATAAGCAAATCAAATATATTAACCGATGAAAAGCAGCAATAGCTTGTTCTGATGTAGCAATTAAATATTTTTCTTCATCATTTGGTTCATCAGGTTTATCATTTTTACATACAACCTAATAAAAGAAGAATTTATATATATATTTTTTTTTTAATAAATGAATTTACTTTATAAAGTTCTTCATCAAATTGACTTAATTGAGCAACTTCTTGCATAACTTCTTTTCGCATAAAAAATGGTGTATAAAGTATTTCAAAATTTTTCTCGCTTAAAATATTTAAAGCTAATTGAAGAATAGCTTGTTCAAGAAATACAGCAGGTCCCTAAAATAATCGATATATGAAATAGATAAAAACACATCTTTTGTATTAACCTTCATAAAATAACCACGCGATCCAGCTACTAATGCTCCTCGTTCACCATCATATCCATCAATCATATACATTAAATCAAAATGTGAATATTTCTTTCGTGTTTCAACATCACCAAAAGTTCGTTCTGTTATATTATTATCCTAAAATAAATATTTTTTGTATTTTTAATAAATTTATATATTCTTTTTTTTTTACTTCATCATTGCTAACAGGTACTGAATGATGAACAATATTTCCAATTTCATGTAAAGCAGAATTTCTATCATTTTCAATTTTAATTAATTTCTCTTTTGTTTTTTCAATTTCTCCATCAATTAATAAACTAACATGTTTTAATTGTTTTATTGTTAATGTTGAAAGTATATCAGCATTTAATGTTTCAAAATTAATTTTAAAATTTTGAGGAAGTTCTTCTGTATCACCTTCATTTTCTTTTGCTTGTTTTTTTATACCAACTGTACGTCCACAAAGATTTTTTATTTTATTCCATTGATCAGCTTGATAACGTGTAGTACGCCATTGAGTATCATATTCAATAATATCATCAACAAGTTCAACTCGTTTATAACGTTTTTTTTGAGAATCACGTACTACTTGTGGATCATGACCTTTTTCTGATCGAAATAAATCAATATCAAGTACCATTCTTGAAATAATCTAGATGATGATCAATTATCTATTAAAATAAATAAATAAAAATTTTTTTAGAAAATCGTTTCATTTATATATATATATGAATAATTATTTGATGAATAATATGAATATTCAAGTAATATCCTTAATTTATTTAATGGATGCCACTAATGATTTGTTTATTTTGATTTAGTTAAATTTCTAAAAATCTAGATGTCGTTATTCGTTGATGTATAGACTAATGATAAAATCTTTTTATTAATCGATTTTCCTGTCATCATCAAAAAACAAAAGAAAAATTCCTATTTATCGATTATTATCTAACATAAATCAGTTATATATTGAATTCATTAACTGATGCTACTGATAAACAATAATCCAGAATTGTTTTTCAATACAAAAAAAAACAAATATCTGAAGAACATTTTGATTAATATTGAAAAGAATTAATTCAATTCTTTTTATCGATATTATATTAATTATTAATTATTAATAAAAAAGAATTTATCAACACATAATATTACTAGTTTCATTAATCAATATGACAAAAAAAAAATGTCCATTGATCTATCGTTATATCATTATGGATATAATAGCTAATACTATCTATCCTACTTGAATAGAAAGAATGTGGCCGTTCATATGATAAAAATCAAGGATGACCTTGTCTACTATTGATGCTAATTTCATCGATTGATTGATCTAATATGTTGATATATGTCAATAAAGTTAGAAAGATACACTTGATCATAGCAAGAACAGCTACTAAATTTATAATGGGTAGTATAACTAATCAACTGTAAGAAAAGAGAGAGAGAGAGCGCGAGAAAGAATGTGTTTGTATGTACCAAAATTTATTCATGTATTTTATTGTCATATGATCTGTTGTATACATTCATCATTTCTTTGATAGTTCTGCATATGCATTACAGCAGTACGATAGTAATAAATATCGTGACCAACCAAAGAAAAAGGCTGAGTTATTTTTGGGGTAAGATAAAAGGAAAAAAGAGAACAACAACAAAAACTATTGAGGGGGCAAATATTCCCATAAACATAGTTGTACGTAGTACTATACAAAAAAGAGGAAAAAGAAAAGTAGCAGAAAGAGAGAGAGAGAGAGAAGTGTGAAAGGCCATAAAGCCGTGCCCGTAAAACAGAAAAAAGGAAGATCGTCATATCATCCCATTTTTGTGCTTCGTTTTATTCTGTTACGTCTTGTTTTATTACTGGTATGTTTTTGTACTTCAGATAATATATACAATAAACATGTCGAGTGGTCCAACAACAAATCGTCCATTGACAAAAACATTTTGTGAAGCATGTCGAAAAGTTTTTACACCACGAGATCCTATGCAAATATATCAAGATCGATATTATCATCCACATTGTTTTTGTTGTTCACAATGTGGTGTTACATTAGCAGGAAAACCATTTTATCCTAAACCAAATAATCAATTTCAATGTGAAAGTTGTAACAATGCACTTGCACCTGTGTATAAAATAAAATTTAGAAAATTTTATTAAAATAAATTTTCTAATATTTATTTTAGTTGTTATGCATGTCGTCAAAAAATTCCATCGGGTATAACAGCTAAACGATTTAAAGATCTTCATTATCATAGTGAATGTTTTCGGTAAAAATTTTTCTATTTAATTTATAATTAATTAAATTATTCTCGTTTGTTTTTCTTTTTCTATTTAGATGTTGCAAATGTCTTGCAGTTATACCTGATGGTAATTATTCATATTCTTTTAATAGTTTTAACAAAAATAAAAATTTTAGGTCATAATTTTGTCGATATGTTAGATGGACGTTATGAATGTTTAACATGTTCAAAACATATAACTGGCATTTATCAAGGCAAAGAACATGCACCACATTTAGAAAATATTTTTGGTGAAATAACTATGGTAGAATGCGATCAAGCAGGTCGTATACCTATATGTGACAAATGTACACGACCTGTAACAAGTGAAGAAGAAGCATTTAAACATGATACACGTTATTATCATCTTGATTGTGCTCGTTGTAATCGATGTCGTAAGAAACTTTTTAGTGTACCATGTAGAAAACTTGGTTCTGCATTAGGTAAATTGAAAATAAAAATATTTAAAAAGCAAAAAAAATTTTTTTTTTAATTTTTTTTTAGTTTGTCATACATGTTCATAATTCAACATTTTTATTCTTGATAAATAGCAAAGATACACCTATCTGATGATAACCCACCCAGATCTTAAAACCTTTTTCCATATATCATTTTTTTTTTATTCTAATAATAAACCGAATAAAACAAAAATATTTAATTAGCTTTAACTGTATTTGGTCTATGTCTACTAGAAGATGTTGTTATTACATTTGTACGAAGAGGTAATAAAATAGGTTTATTATTTGTTTCATCATTTGCACGATGAATACGTCTTTTAGCGTGTTGTTTAACCATTTCTTTACTAATTTCAACTTGTTTAAGCCATGATTTTCCTTTAAAATAACCAGCTTCATGTAAACACTGAACAGCTGTTGATCGTGTTGTTGCACTAGCGTAACGTTCATAAGGTTTAACAGTAGCTTGACGAATATCAATATCAAGACGAGATTTAACTGGGCCTAATTTTCGCATTCCTGGACGATCAGGTAATGGAATATATGTATCAATATCAGCTGATTTATGATTATTAGGTAATGAGAGAGAAAGAGGATTTATTGGTATCTCAGATTGTTGTTGTGGTTGTTTTTGTACAGATTGTTCAATTTGTGTAAATAATTCTCGTCTTTTATCAGCTTTAAGTTTATCCGTTTCTAAAGCAATACGAGATGATGATAATGCATAAGCATTAACAGATGACATTTTTGGTTGTATATCTCTTTTATTAACATCAATAACTGCTTCTAATTTCTTTGTTAATGATGAAAAATTTGTACGCGCATGTGATCTTGGAGAATTAATAATAGGTAAAGAAGATTTTTCTCCTTCATCACTAACAGGAGATTGTGATAATGGTAATGTTTCATATGCGGTTTTTGATAAACGTATGATTTTTTCATTAGATTTACGATTATCTATATAAAAAGAAGATAATTGATATGAAAAAAATACAATACTATTATAATATATACCATCTATTTGATTAACTGATGTTGGATCGCTCTTTGATGTTGATGGTGTTAAATTAGTAACTGATGAATTATCAATATCTAACATTGATTTAAATGTTTTTGAATCTAAACCTATAGTATGTGATCGTTTTAGATGATTTGGAAATTCTATCGAAGGAGGAATATCTTCAGATGTTTGTATTGGATATTTATTTTGTTCTATTGTTGTTATTGTTTGAGGTAATAATAATACTCGAGGACGACGTGATTGTTGAAGATTTACAGCAGCTATTTGTTTAGCACGTTTTCGTTCATCTAATGCAAATTGTTTAACAAATGTTTTCATTTTAATAATTTTTTCTTGTTCTTCTTCATCAAAACCGGCATGAATATCAACTTGATCTGATTTTAAAGTATCACTTGAACGTATATTTCGAAGTTGTTCTAATGGTACTTCAAATGTATTATTAAATCCATCAATTAAAACTTTATAACCAAGTAAACCTTGTTTTGGATAAATACGTTTTGTTTGAGATGTATTATAAAAATGTCCACCATATTTTTTCCAAACTTTTTCACGTGCACGTTCATACCAACTATAAAGATTGAGAAAAAGAAGAAACTAAAATTTTATTTTATTTATAAAAAAAAAAAAATTATTTACCTAATAATTCTACAATAGAATGGTAATGATACATATACAAGATTTGATGATGAACGATGAACTGCATTAGCACTAATTGTTGATGTAAGTAAATTTGAAACATATTCACCAGTAGAATTTAATGGTATTTTCATATTAAATTGTTTATCATGTAAATAATAATAAACAACACGATAACATTGTTTTTCTTCTTTTGTTTTTGCTGAAAAAGCACAAGATAATGCTAATTTATAAGGTAAATAACCTGATATTGGTTCTCGAATTTGTGTACATAATATAGATTGTCGAACAAATAAATCAACCATTTTAACATGTCCACGTTCAATAGCTATATGAATTGGACATTTAAGCATTTCAGGCAAAGCTTTTGTTGTTAATTCATATGACCATTGACGAGATGGATGTTCACCTACAGAACGATCACTACGAGCACCTAATTGCATTGCAGAATTAGCTAATTCCATATGTCCTTAAATAAAAAAGCGGGAAACTTCATATTTTTCTTTTTTTTTAATATTAATTATTTTACCATAAAATGCAGCAATATATAAAGCAACTTGTATTTGATAATGTCGTGTAAGATCATCATGAGCATATGGTTCAGAAAAACCTTTTAAACAAGAATTAATAAATTTTTCATAACCTTTCCATACTTTTAAATAAATATGATCATGTATTTTTAATTCATAATCAGTTAATTTCATTTGATCATATGAACGTTTTTTACAATCATATGTTTCAAGACAAAATACACTTAATGGTAAACCTAATTTATCGGAAATTTTTTTTCGTATTATACCAATTGTTGATTCTGTTGTAATTGATGAATCAAATAATTTTAATATTTGTTTATTAAAACCACAATGAATATAAAGATCAGCAGCTTTTTCTTCTCGATATAAACAACGAATAATTGATCCAGATGGAATACTTAAATCTGCTAATGACCATTTTGGTTTAAGATCAGAACCATTATAATTAAGAACAATAGATGTCTCAGATGGACCACTATTTTGAATATTAAGACCAAATTCTTGTTTAACTAATGTAAGAATATCTTCAACAAGAACACTGTCACTAACATCAATTAATCGTATTGATTTAGTTGGAGGATAATAAATAAAATAACGCATATCTTTATGGGTTATTGATGTATCCTAGAAATACAAAATAAAAAATAATTTTATAAATTCAAGCATTATTTTTAATAATCAAAGTGTATGTTAATGAAAAGAAGAAAAAATACGAATGAATGAAAAGTTGTCAATAATAAAAATCTTCATAAGTGTATGTATGATGTAATTATTCGAGCATCAAATATATTTCATCAAGAGAAACCTTTTAATGCGCTAATAGAAAATAACGAGAAAAAGAAGAACCAAAGAATGATTAATAGAAAAAGAATGCGTTTGATAATTGATTTAAAAAGATACTTGACATTTTTTAATTAATTTTTCTGTTTTTCATAGTTGGAAAACATATGAAATACAATAAAATAATACAAGTATAGAATCTAAGAACTACACTGAAAAAAAAGAAGTAACCACGATTACTATTGCTAGTTGAATGTGATGAAAAAAAAAACAAAGAATATAAAATTAATTTAAATAGATTTTATAAGAGCTCTATACATTCTTTTTTTTTTCAGTATTATATACAATTTCTTTATTTATTAACACATTCGATTGTTGGCATCAAAAAAAAAAAGAATTTGTCTCTATTTTTATGAAGTTTTATTTTTAGAAAATTAAAGATTCTAAATAAAAACAAATAAATTCTATTCCTACCGTATCAGAAACATTACGAATTCGTTTCCACATAATGATTTTATATAAATCGTAATTATCAAATCAATACAATTGATACTATATTTCTTTATATAAAAAGAATTATATAATGCCAAATAATTTTTATTATAATATCATTTAGTTTTTAGACGTATAAGAAAGATATTATTCCTTCTTTCTAACGGACACAATTAAACGCGTCGACAAATAGAGTTCATGAAAAATAAACATTTTTTTATCGGTCGTTACACATAAATTTGCATTTTATTTGCTGTATTGAATCCATAAAAAGGAAAAAAAATGTGGTTGTTATTTTGATAGAGACAATCATTGTCACAGGTAAATACATGTTTATATACATACATCTATCTGGTAATGGTAATAACTTGATCTCATTTATGTTGATGTTGACTTTTTAATGAAGTACAATAATGATTTGAAAAAAACAAAAAGTTATGAAATGATCAAAGAAAAAGATAAAAAAAAGGTATTCGACGATTAAAATAAACTAATTAACAAAAAATATGAGACCATCTAAATATTTTTTATGATTCATTTGTAATAAAAATAGAATGATTAGGTGATATATTTTATAATATTATTACAATTAAACTTCATGCAAAAAAATGCTCCTGACATTTAAATCCTTCTTTAACACAAAATATGTTTTTCTTATTCAGATTTTTTTATCTTTGATTAAATGAATAGAATTTTTGATAAACAACAAATACTACATGTAATGTTTCACTTTTCTAGATGAAATTGAAGCATAAAATTAATCAAAATGAATATGATCTTTTAGAGCAAGATTGATAATATGTGAACATGGGGATTTTACCCCTTTAATTACATGTATCTTACAGAAAATATATTGTTAACACCATATATTGGAGTGGCTCATAAAGATTAACCGACTTTTGCATTCATTTTTCGCTAAACTCTGAAGCATTTCATTCGAAATCAAATACATAATAAAATGATGCAAACTGAATTCTACATTTTGGTATATAAAAAGTTACTTTACGAATGTTGGTTATGAGAATTGTCAAAATTTTATTTTGCTAGTTCAAGAGTCATACCTCTATACCTTATTATATCACATACTTTTACCATTATCGTCTCGACTGTAGGAATGTGCAGTATTGAGATTAGGGATGGTCTTAATTAATGATCATCATTAGTTACTAATGATATATGAAAAATTCTCTTTACATTGTACCATTAAATTCTTTTGTATCCGTAACATTGCATTTCCTTGTTGGAAGATGAAAATCCTTTATAGTAACTTTTGTTTTTCAAAATGCACTACAATAGTTATTTCTTGCTGGAAGGCATGTTAGACATTTAATGTGAACGCGTTTATATGACCAATCAGTATAAAAAGAGGTTGAGTGCACAGGAATAGGCAATGATTCAGCATCAATTTCCGTGTGTAATCTGTTTGAGATATTTATTTTTTCAATCTTTTAAAGAATTACAACTATAACCAGACAATGAAAAAAAAATAGATAACAAACAAACAGCTATATCTGAAGAAATTGTTAATAAATTTGATTACGTATGGTCTGCTCTACATGTTTCATCATATTTTATTATTTTCTTAGTTGTCTTCAAGATGTTGTTTGTAGATATAAGAGTGACCTTATAATATATTAACGAGTCTAATTATTTAAATAACTGATCGTGCATTTATTTTAGTGACTATAAATCATTTGTTCATAAAAGTCGTGTATTAAAATATAAATTCTTTTATAGATACTTAAGTATTTGATGTTGAATAGAGAAATAGTAGTTAACGATACTTCTGTTCACTTACATTGAATAAACAATGACGAAATAAAAGAATATTTTCGACATATATAGAATACATCGAATTATCATGAACAACAATAGTTTTTATCTAATGAAAAGAATGTGATTCCGTTACAAATTTTTATTATTTGCTCTTTATATTTTGCAATATTATTCATTGATAAGATGTGAAAATACACCTCTTTGTTTTTGTACTATTTGAATGATAAATTTCTAGTAGAAATCCTATGTATAATACCCCAAAAGTGTTTTTGCGCATTATTCATAAATACCTCAGAAGTAAATATTTTGTCAATGCCATGTGAAAAGTCTTCTTTTACAACCATGTGTTGAATAAATGAATTTTTTTAAGTATTTGAGAAGAAAATAAATGTCATCTTATTTCGTAATCCAAATGAATAGATGCTGAAGTTTGTGAAAATAATTTATTTTATTTAAAAAAAAAACATTTTTTTTACAAATGCAAGGAGAAAAATAATGTGTTTTTGATAGTCATTGGGTAATATGTCTAAAATGCTTCTAAATTGTAAAATATTATATAGATAAAATAATAATAGATTTGACTTAATAATATTAACGTAATATAAATGTTAAATTAATATATAACGAAAATTATTAGTATAAGATAATTAAGAAAATACGGTATAATTAGGGTTATAATGACGTCCATTCCAAATCAACTTGTAAGCACGAAATAATATATATCCACAAATAAATCCAGCAATAGGACCTGCTGCATATATCCATGCTGTCGACGCATATGTATTCGAAGCCACAGCTGGACCTAACCATCGCCAAGGATTTAATGCAGCACCATCTCGATCAGCACCAAGTAGAAATGATGAGAAAACAACAAGTCCTATTGGAAGAGCTGCTTCTTTGTGTGTATTGTATGTTGTAGTAAAGAAAATAACAAATGAAAGTACTATTGTACATATAAATTCAATAGCAAAACCATGCATAACACTAACACCTGCTTGAAGTCCTGGTGTACCTAATGTAGTACCAGTTCCATAAATTGCAAGTAACAATCCACCGGAAAGTAAAGCACCTAATGCCTGAGATACAAGATAACCAATGACTTCAATTATCTTCATTTTACCATCAATAGCAAACGCTAATGTAGCTCCTGCATTGAAGTGACCACCTGAGACAGGACCAAGTACATAGACGAGCCATGTAGTAACAATTGCATGTGCAGCAGATACAGTCAAGAGATCAGTATGAGGTTTTGTTGCACATCCAGCTCCAAACAGTATGAAAAGGCAAGTACCCATAAATTCACAGATTAAACGCACGCGTAGTGGTGGTGGTTGCAGAAAACCATTATTATTGTTAACACCATTGAGTTTTGAATGAAAATCGCTAGCTATTGTCTCATTTGAATCCATTCTAATCAAACTAGAAAATATTTATTAAAACAAATACAAATAAAAATAAAAATAGATGAATTGTTTATATGAGAAAAAAAAATAATATAAGTACAAATATATTTAGTTTAATAATTAATTGACATGACAAATAATTTTCTTTTCGTAAATGTAGGACTAGTATCTCATTTTAAAAGCTACATATACACTGAAGGATAAAAGTCCACTGTAGATAAAATATAATGTAAAACTATGTTACATTCTCTGTTATTCTTTTCTTATCTGCACGTGCGAATTCGTATTGTTACACATAAACACCCCTCTTTTTTTACTACATCCAAAATTTTATAATTCATATCCATTATAAATAGAATACTTTTTTATACATAAATTATGCAATAATCTTCATATATTCTAGCGTCTGAAAGAGAAACAAGTAGAATCGTATTAAAACATAACGAAAGAAAAAATATCAAGGCCAATTGATCTCGAAATATATATATATTAACAAGTAATATGAAAGCTTTTAGAATATATGAGATGACGCTAAAATACCGTTATATTAAAAGCATAAAGATGGGCTCTTTCTGTATTGTATTGTCTTTTGTTAAAACGTCTTTTAAATGTAGAAAGATTTTGAAAAACAAAATAATTGATAAATTTGAAAAAATAACTTTCATTTGATACATATACTAATTAATAATTTATTTACTTTGGTCACGCGTACTTCCTCCACGTAATATAACTCGTCATGCATCATTCATAACTAGTTATGCTTAAAATAAACTTTTTCATTTTTTTGCATCGGTATCTCATGTAGAAACCCTTCACCATACTTAGTAGAAGTACAATCATATTGGCAAATGTTCTCAATTTTATCATTTTATTAGATTAAAAAGATCCTGTCAGAAAGTTTCTATTTTACATATCTTCATTTTTATTTTAAAGTTTAAATCTGTTGAAAAAGACCAAATACCTCATAATAGAGGAAGACATTTTTATATTGTTTAAAATTTCTCTACATTTTCAATCACATATTTCATCAAATTTTGGATGTTTTTTTATATGATCAAATCAAAATACATTTATTCCAAAATAATTTCAAGACAAATCAGTTACAATTATATTTATCTTGTTCTAAATTATAATTCAAACTTATCATAATATTTTAATGTAAAATGCAAAATATGATGATTCAATCCTCTGATATTTCATGCAAATTTCATATACTTCCATAAGAAATACCTTAACTGTGTCTCATGTTTAAGGTACACACTTCTAATTATTGAAAAATAAGCATAAACAGTTAAGATTAAATAAAAGATTTGCTATGTCATGCAAACTTCAAGTTCATATGCATCACAAGGAGGAATAGTTTATGATGCCTTTATTACACAGCAAAAATAAAAAAAACGAAAACAGAAGACTAGACTGCCGCTTAAGCATAGCTTGAATAGAAAAAAGGTGGCTGATTGCGCAATGCTCGGCAATTTCTAAATTTGATTCTACACGACAGTACGTAGACCATTTCGAAATTCTTTTTAAAATGCTAGACTCTTTCATGGATGAAATTAAGTCATACAAGAAGATAAATAAACTATATATGCATGCAAGATGTAAATTATGAATGGCTAGTAATGCTGAGTCACAAATAACCATAAAAGGAAATTAGCAGCTGTTAATTATCTTTTTTTCTTCTCGTATATCTCCCGAATGGAATAAAATTTTGAAAAACGGAATTTCGATGTGCACTCAACACACTCACGAATCTATTAGCCTTTTTCTCGGTTTGAAATGATCCTCAGTTACGAAGAACGAGTGACTGACTTAAGTCGTGACTCATGCGTCAAGAACAAGAAGAAGAAGAATTTACCATGGCAACTAAACATACTAAAAGCAATAATGTGGCTTGCTGCACTTCGTGTAGTCAGCCACCTTAAAGAAGAAAAAAGAATTTGTCATTATAACTAACCGATTGAAAAGTAATAATGTAGTTAACTGCATTTCGTGCAGTCAGCCACCTTAAAAAGAAAAAAAAGAAGAGAAGAAAAAATGTTGAAATGTAACAGTTTTTTCCATACATACAAAATATATGTATATAAAGTACACGCATTAACAACAATCGTATTGTATTCGCTTCTAATAACATGACGTAAATATATGTGTTATGACTTAACTTCAAATTTTATTTTAACATATGATGTATTTATTTATAGGACCCGGAATGGAAATAATATTCGTTTGGCGGACGGTAAGTTTTTTGTGATTTGTCAAAGATTATACAACTGTCGCCAAAAAAACTTGCACATCTTGTTATGCAAATATATTCTTATATATATGCCACTCTCGAATATTTTCGTATACCAATTGATAGTCTACGGCGAATACTATTGAATAGTATAGGTTAATATTTTATTCGTTTACCTTTAGAAGAAATAAGAGACGAACATATCTTTTTTATGGACATCGCATAATTTTTTTTTACTACACTAACTTCAACATTTTTGAATTCTTCAGCTGAAAAGAAATTTGAGTTCATTAATATTTTTCAGATTTTTTTTCAACTTTGTGCCTTACGATCGACCAAATTTTGGGTATGTTTAAATTTATGATTCTGATGCTTTGACTAAGGATGAATAGTGCTATGAGAAGGTTGTACATGTAAAATCGTAATTTTTATGCTGTTTAGCCCATCGTGCATGCTGTTTCTTTTTCTCCCGATCCTAACATATGAGTACTTTTTGGTAAAACACTTCTATAACCCTGCTCATGAAGATGATGAAATGTTCTCATCAAATTCTCTTTGATTCCATTATAGTTTATTCCATTCTTACGTCAAATATATTGCCCAATAGCTTTTTCTCTATTCTACTAAGGACATGTGGTTAAGTATTTTCACCTTGGTGTTTAAGTGAATTTGTTTATTTCAACTGTTTTACATTGTAATAGGTAGTCGTAAGTGGAATGTTTGCTTCACAATGAATAGCACTAGTAGATCATACATCTTTGTTCCAAAAATATAATATTGATATATGATGGTTTTTTAAAACACTAAACAATGTCATGACTAAATGTATATGCATGGAAAAAAAAGAAATCACATTTCTGTATGGACATGGTGTAGTATAGCTAACGAACATATATTCCTGAAAAAATAAATTTCATAATTGCTTTCTAACGACAAGAAAAATGTTATACAAAAAATTTAATTTTGTGCAACTATTTTATGGCGACAGCTGTATGTTATATTAAAAATATATAAGAGATATTTTCGTTAATAAGCAACGTGACTCACTCAAAATTAAAAATCGCTTTTTACACAAATCAAATAAACATACGAATTTTAACGAAAAATAAATTTCTCAATTAAATTGTTGTTGACTTTTGAAATAAAATGCCAAAAATAATACTCAAACTTTGATAAAATATATTATTGTTATTATCTATAGGTACTTATCGTATGCTGTCAACACCATCATTAGAAAACATGGATGATAATGCAAAGCAGGATTCAACAAAAGAAATAAATCGTCGGTATCATTTACGATAAATCACGTATTATTTTATACACTCTTCTATGTCTATTTTTGCAGAAAATGAAATAAACTATATTCATGATTCTAAAGGCTTCTGCAAAGATCCTTATGAGTGTTATCTTGGTTTAAGATATGTTAAACATGATCAGATGGAAAAACCACCAGAAGAATCTATTGGTTCATCAATTGATCCATCATCTAGCAATGAACAAGTTCAAATAATGATAGATAATGCTCTTGTCGATCGTACGTTATAATTTTATATTTAATAATGTTAGCAGTTCCTTATGAATTTATTTCAACTTCGATAAATTAGATATTAGCAATTTATTTTCATTTATAAATGAATATAAATGAAAATATAACCTAAATAATGCAATTATTTTAAATTTTAAAAGATTTTTATTTTTGTTCTTAGGTGCCACATCTTCAATTCCACATTCTACTATCGAAAGTTATAATTTTACAGCAATGCATTTAAAACGATTGGATGAGACAGGGCAAAAGTGCCCATCAATTTTTCTCGAGACAGAAAATGTCTTAACGTCAAACAGTTCGGGTAATTTGCGAGTTTCTTTTTCATATTTCTCAAAATCAATTTTTTCGAAAATATCGTTTACGGGAGCGAGAATTCCTTAATAATGACTCAATATAGAAGTAATGATTTTTTTTTACTGTATAGCAGGCAGTTAGAGCTAGATCTTCACAAGTTCTGATTTTTAAGTTTCTCTTTCGCTAAAATAAAGAACTTGGATATTTCATTTTTATTAGTGCTTTGAAATTGAACATTTTTTGAAAAAGTATTTTTCAAAATCAAGCAAAGAGAAATTTAAAAATTGGAGCTCATGAGGATCTGATTCTAAGGGCACTCTGCAAGTTAAATACCACGGTGACATGATTAGCCAATATTCTTATATCGAAAGCCTTGCCCGTGTGGAGATTACTTTTGATCAATAAATTGACTATAACCCATTCGCTTCTCAGAGATTTCGGGAGATATTTTAACCAGTCTCCCCTAGCCAAGACCAACATTTTATGAAATTTTCGTTGAAATCAGATGAGAAATGACAAGGTTGGTTTCTGAGAAGGCTTATTGAGATTTTCTTGATAGAATGAGTGATAAATATAGAAAAAATATCCATCAAAGTAGTAGTATGAATAATTTAAATTTAGCAAACAAGTATAAAATTTAGAACATTATTTGAAAGATTTATTCTTATTCATAGAAACTAATTCTCTACATCGGCATTATATTATAGAAAATCATCTCAGATTTTGATTCTAATATTATTACTGTAATAATTAATTTTATGTTGCAAATTAGATCTTTAGCAGTTTCGTAACAGAGATGTTGCGAAAGCAATTTGCATTATGATGCTCATTGTACGGTAGATTATTCGATAAATATGGCATTCATTAAACGCTTCTTCTTCCATCAATTAACATTTCAAAACAAAAATTATAATTATATATTATTATCTTTAGTTTTAGTGGAAATTATTCTCTTCCTAGATCGATTTTTAATGACGTTTCAGGAGTCGATGCTCCCTTCTTCAAACTTTATTGATGGAATAAAAATTAAACTACATGTTTATACTTTTCTTTTTCTTTTTCTCGTGTTTTCTTTCATCTTCTTTTCTTTTCTTCTCTTGTTGTTATTATTTGATAGTGGATCGGCAGAAGATGACATCATGTCACTCCTACCAGCTATCACCGTCTTGCCGAGCCACTATCAAATGATAACAACAAGAGAAGAAAAGAAACGAAGATGAAAGAAAACACGAGAAAAAGAAAAAGAAAAGTATAAATATGTAGTTTAATTTTTATTCCATCAATAAAGTCTGAAGAAGGGAGCATCGACTCCTGAAACGTCACTAAAATTCGATCTAAGAAGAGACAATAATTTCCACTAAAATTAATTACAATGACCTTCCTCAATAATATACAATTATTATCTTTGGTTCTTCATTTTAGATGAACCATTAAATAAATAAACCGTTGTATTAGTGTCAATTTCATGATTTTGCATGAGTTTCCTTACTTGATGAAATCAAAATGATATTGACAGACGTATCTTTCTATAATTAATATTTTCAGACAGATAGTGAATGATAAGTTAAGGTTATTACAGAATGTTTTTTATATTTTGAAATTAATAACATATTATCAAAATTGGATTCAAACAATTAAATTAACGGGCTAATATACCTGAAGTTTTCGATCACGTATGATATAAGAGACTTTTCTATAAAAATTTTATATGTCGCTGTGTCACAGTTGTAGAAAAGCAGGAGTAATAAAAAAGAAATCGTATAGATATAAAGCTTTTTTCATTGTATCATAGTAAAACGTATAATCAAGCTTTATTTTTTATTTGACACATCAAAATTTATAAAACAAAAACTGTATGGTTGAGAACTATAATGAGTTTTGCTGCTTTTGAAATAAGAAGTCATATGTACCAAAAACAAATTATGTAAACACTATATTGATTAGAAATATTTTGTTTTATCTGTAGGTAACAACTCAAAAGACCAGTATTCAACTGAAGAGAATAATTTGGACAGTCAGACAGCTCCATTGAATAAAGTAACGAAATGGCATGATCATGTTACGGTTCTTCGTGAAAGAGAAAACTTTAATATACTCTGGAATATACCACGCTTCCAAGTACTTCGTAATAGCAGTAAGTTTGATTCATTTTTCTTAAATACATCTCTTACTTTACCTATGTTAATGCTCTATAGATAATGATTGTTTCATAATTAGCTTATTACATTTGCTAATAAATTCTCCAGTCTTTAATCAAGAAATATTTCGTCTTCAAAATGTTGATGTGCAATTTAAAACACAACATTACAATACTCTATTCGATAGATTATTTGGTGTGGTCAGCTGCGCTTATGATCCATATGAAGATGAAGATACGGATTTACATTGTTTCGAATTATTGCGTGAAGCATTAGTATCAAAGTTTAAAATTGGGGATCAACAAGATGCCGAAGAAGCCCTTCTTCTCTTCATGAATACTATTGAAACAGCTACTACGTCGATCAATCAATTTGATTCTTATTTGAAGTCATTTTATATAACATGCTCTGTAACTGTTGATGGTGGACACCCCGTATTGGAACGAAACCATGCCATTCGAATTACTGATACAAAGCTTACTTTAAATGAACTGATTGATCAAGAATATAGTGGCACGATAACGATTCAGGCTGATGAGGGACAAATTATACAACGAACATATGACACATTACCAGATCAATTATTAGTCATTTGTGATAGAAAATTCAACGGTAATGCCGTTCATTATTCATATCCAGCTGAATTTAGAACACGCAATGGTCTTCATTATAAATTCACTGGTGCTATTATTCATTATGGAACATCAACTAAGTCTGGTCATTATATTACAATTGCACGTCGACAAGATTACGTCTATATTCTTGATGGTCAATATCTTACTGGTGGCTTTCATATCAATTACTTGACAAATCATCTCGAAAAGGTAATATGATACATAGAAAAAAGTGCTTTAAAATAATTGGAAATGTAATTGTCATACTTAGGTTCATGTACGTATTATAATGTATACTAAAATCGATTCATTACATGAATCCATATATGAGGATCCATTACATGGTGAACATCCACCTGAATTAGACAACTGTACATCAAAACATTTTGAACAAGAAGAATCAATAACATCTATCCCACAAGATAATAGTAAGTAAATTAACAAAAATATGTAAATTATTTTATGTGATTGAAATTTTGTATTGATATACTGTTAGAAAAGTTTGAACTTGTCATGATCACATTTTTTGTAATTGCTTTCATTCATTTTAGTCAATGTATCAATTGCTTCATCAAGAACATGTATTCGCCATCCAATCAAAAGTATTTTTCGTTATCGAAATGACAATGAATATCTGATACACAATATTGACGGGCTTGATCCAGAGTTGAAAGACTGTCTGGAACACAAATTTCTCCTTTTTAATGTGTGTATTATATAACAAATAGATTAGGGTTGAAATCATTAAGTAGTTTTTGTTTAGAATTTCTTTAAATTTAAGGGTCGGTATGTTGAATGTGCGTTGGTAGTTAAAGGTCCAGATGACAATTGGTATTACAGTACTTATCGATTTTATCGTAATACTAACAAGAATCAAACATTTGAAAATCCAACTTATTTTTATATTGATGAAAATGCATCGGTCGGTGATGATTGGTTTCGGTATGCCTTATTTTATATCTAATATGTGATTATAATTTTTGTATAAAAATCTGATTGAATAAAACCTTTGTTTTTTATGACAATAGGGGCTTTTTTAAACAAATATGAATTGTATAATAAACTTACATATCATTCTATTGGAAAGTAATAAATGTATTTTTTATTTTTAGTCTTAAACTAAATGTTTCTAAAGATTTACAAAGAAATGCATTGATTTATGATCATCCAGAACATGGTAAAATATGCCGCCTTAAACGTTTTTCATGTGGTAGGTTAAATATTTTCAGTTACCACAGATGTTCTTTGGAGTAAACGGATAATATAATACATATCGTCCTTTTAGGTAATATGCTTGACATTACTTCTGAATTGCTTGAATCGTTTCAAAAGCCTGAAGAAATAAAAAAAAAGAAAATAAAGAGACGTTGCAAAGCTGTGATACCTTTACAAGTGACAAAAATTTTCAATCTACGAACATTATATCTCATCATTCGTCTTGCCAATCTGAAGCCCGATGATAGTGGATTTGTGGTTGACCCACATATTGAGTTTTGTTCAAATGGTTTCACAGCAGGTATACAATAAATTTTTATCACATACATCCTCTTTTATATTTGTATATTATTCTGATCATAGTCGATGCTCGAGTTAAAGTATCAGAGTATGATTACAGTGGAGATCAGCTAAAAATCGATAAATCGTCAGTTCCCCAAACTATTTTGTTTGATAATACCAATATGTATGTTTTACAACTAAAATGTTCGGTACGTTTTTATTCTATTTTGATACACATTTTATTTTATACAGAGTATCATATTCTTTAAAAGATTCCAAGTATGTATGATTGTACTGATCTCCGTGATAAACGGATACAAGCTACGTTACTTGTTGATAATTCAGCTGAGCATCGTCGTCATCCAGTCTACCAGATAATAAATAGAGAAGATTTTGCTGATGTAGCCCGCGATCCTGTTGACCCAGAGTTCCTGATGTAAGTATGTTACATCTAAATGAATCAGAAATTCGAACTCATTTTATGCACGTCGTAAGAATAAAGAAGTGAAATTATTAAAAAAATTATTTCAGAATAAACAGTATTTCCACTAGGTTTTTTCAAAAGTAATGAAGTGTTTATTCTTGAAAACAGAAAAAGAGATTCCTGTTTATTGATGAGTCATAGAAATACAAAATAGAAACATAAGATACGTACTTTTTGTAAAGCAACATTACTAGAATTCTTTTTTATTTAAAGTATTCATTGAATCGATATATAAGGTACACTTTTATCGGACACTAATTTACTAGGAGAGAAGACAACAGAATTTACAACTACTAGATCTATAAAATCTATTGCTTTTCTTATTGAGTTTATTACTGTTCGTTGTTTCTTTTAGATGATATGATGATCTTTGTTGTTTTATCTTGCTCCCTTGCTTATTATTTATATTTTCTATCATATGACAAATTCTTTCTTTCTTCTATAGAATCTTAAATTATATATAATATGAAAATAAATGGAATTCTGAAGTAATGTAGTCAAAATTAATGTCCTAGATTCTGATATATTTATTTTTCTAATATTTTTCAAAAATCTACCTAAATAGTTTTGTAGTCGATAAGAATGGTGTATGTTCAGCAATTAATAGTTTCCAACTTACACGGTAAATTTGAAAATCTAAAAAATTATTGGTAAATTTTAACTATTTGTTATCATAAATATTTATGTAATCATTTGATGTAATCTTATATTATTTAATAATCATGCATAGAACATGTAGATTTAATCGTTTTATTTGAAAGACATAATACACAAAGGAAGCGCATTTATATAAATTAATTGATATAAGTTACCAAGTTTAGTATAGGTGTTGACTAAAAAACAGTTTTAATCTGTTATTTTTGAATGGCTGTGGTTTCTGATATTTTTAGTGAAACATACATATTTTTTATTATAATATTATTTACAGTATCGTCTTTTTCTTGAATATTCTCAATAATTCTTACTTATAGTTTGAAATTAACTATTATGAAACAAACGATGGCTCAACTTCAAGGCACTTCTAACTTACTCCAAGCATTTGACCTTCCATTGGCAAATACTACAGGTATATTCGAGTTATACTAGAGTGTTTTTATTAGACTTTTATTTACTCATTATTTGATGTTTTAAGATGATCCATCGATGTTAAACAATGCTTTACTAAATATTCTTAATATTCCAGCTATGAACAGCTTTCGTCTACAACTACAATTGTGTGACTATACAAATGAAAACCTTACTCCTTATCCACATTCTATTGTTGTATCGGATCCATTCATCGACGGTAAGTTTCATTTTCGTCTCTAATTCACATCAATAGTTCGATTGCTAATTTAAATTTTAGAAACTATATTTTTAAACGAACATATATCTACTCATTTGTGGGAACCTGAAAGTGAAGTATTAAATGATGAGCTTGTTTCATATTCAAGACCACATCCTCCACCTGATTTACTGACCAATGGCAGGTTTTATTTCTTAAATAGTAGTATATAATAAGTATTTTGCGTATAGAATCTACCTCATCTGAAGCCCATTATCCTCTTGTATTGGGATTAAATGATAATTCAACAGTTAATAATATTAATCAATCATCGTCATTATATGTTAAGCGTTCATTTGAAAAAGAAACTAATGTACGCACAAGGTAAGTTTTCATGTTTTTTCTTTAATGACATGAAATTTTCTGTATTCTAGTTCTCCACCGTTCAAAACTCCTAAAAGTACATGATTAAAATGTCTGTGATGTTTGATTCAATCAAATTAAAAATTCCACTTTTCTATCTTTTGTCATTATTATTTTGTTTTAAATATAATAAAAAATAATTTAATGACCAAAGGTCTATAACACCAAACACTTCATTTAAATCCAAAACAAAACATTAAACTATTGTGTTTTCAATGTTATTAATCGTTATTAAAAAAGAGATGGTCTCAAAAAGTATAATAACAAAATAAATAGGAATTATTTTACATATTAATGTCAAATTCTAAAATTTTCAAAAATAAGTTTATATTGGTAGGAGTGAATTTTACGAAGTTTTAGTATTGAAAAACTTGATTATTTAACATGATATCTTATCATTGTAAATGTAAAATGAGAAGAAATATATCAATACATATTGTCACTTATTGGCAAGAGTTCTCTTGTTCTGTTATTTATAAATGTATGTCGAATGTAGTAAACAAAAATGATTCATAAATATAGTCGAAAAAAAAATATAAGTAACCATTGAGAAACTAAATCATCACCTCTTTGAAGATGATGATTAATTATTTGTAATTATTTTATATTCTATCTAGTTTTCACAAATATACAATAAATGTTTAGTTTGCTTTAATTAATTTTTTTTTAGTATATTCTATTAATAAGTCATACAATACTCACTATTGGTTTATACTATGACTAATATTTCTCAAAAGATCTTCGAAACAACAGATCATAATAACTCAACGTGGAAAAATCCAATATGGTTCGCTATTCTGGGTAATTTGATCTATATATTATGGCATCAGCTATGTACTCAGTTTTTCATAGAAGTAATTTCAAGTAAGAACAAGACTAGAAGTATGTAAGTTTATTTCTTTGAATATATTGTAGACATAAGTGCAACTGATGCCTCTCAATGATAATAATGAATATGAAGTATCTAATGAATTTGAAAGAAATCTTAAAAAGTAAGTAAAAATAATTTATTATATTGAATATTTTATATTAATTAATAGGTACATTTCCAAATACTTATACCCACAGATAAATGGTTGTACTAAAAAACAATATGAAAAAATACTTACTCTTCTATCTGAAATTGAAGTTAAATTTTACGAACAAAATTATATATCAAATGATGATCGAACTCTCACATTTGAAGATAAAAGAGATAAAAAAGCAAAAGATATGCAACAATATGCTTCTTGTGGTATGTTATTCATAGATAATGCTTAAAATTTAATTTAAATTATTTAGAAATATTAAGAAAACTACAAAAATTTCAACGAAAACTAATTCGATGTGTTTCTAATAAAGAAAGTCAAGGTAAGGACATTTAAAAGAAATGAACTTGTATATATATTTCAGTTTGTAGATTGGATAAAATATGAACCTAGAGAGAATGAAACAATTAGAATGATATGGAAGACATGGTGTTATGAACGAGAACATTGTCCTCGTGCAGGCATTATATTTATTTACTTCGATAAACTAGATTCAATAGAAGTAGATTCTTTTTTAAAAAATTAATTATAATTATTATATTCTTCTATAGGTTCTTCTTACCAAATATTACAAAAATAATTATATTCAATATGGATATGCAAAAGGTAAAATGGAAATTGGAGAAGATGTCTGGAATTGTGCTGTTCGTGAAGTAAATTATAATAAATATAACTTAAAATTTAAAGATTACGATTTTTTTTGATTTTCTAGGTTGCTGAAGAACTTGGCTTGGATGGAAAATTTATTTATAATCTAATACAAAATAGTTTGCCAATAAAAAAGAATGTATTTATTAATCCTAATCAACCTTCAATAGAACATTATTATTTTATCGTTCGTCTTTCCACGAAAAATATTGATCTTAAACTAAATCCAGAAGAAATTGATGTAAACATTCATATTTATACACCAATTTTCTAATTATTATTTATTTTCATTTAATAGGATGTTGAATGGCATAATATTTATACATTACCTTGTTCAACTAATTGTCAAATAAAACAGTCAATGCAATCGAAACATAATTTCAAAGAGCCAAATTATTTTATGGTAACTTGTACTGATCGATACCAACGTAATTCACTCGTTCAGTGAGTTTATGATTTTTAACATTTGAATAATTGTAAAATGATGTTTCTTTTTTTTATAAGGGATATCTTAATATATATAGATAAAATGAATAAAAACGAAACTGTTTCACAAAAATACGGAAACATTCATCGATCATGTTGCTATAATTAATAATGCATTTTCTCAGTCAGTTGGTTTTTCACATACCACAGATAACAAAAATAAATCTCCGCATCATTTCATCTACATAGAAGATATATGACTAATTTTGCTTTTATTTTTATTTTTAAATTTAATCTAGATTTTTTTATAGTTTTGATAAAGTTTTTTAAATATTATGACAATAAACGAAAGTTATGAATAAATAATCATCAAATTTTTGATTTCAATCGATTAGTTTCTAATACCATGTAAAGAAAATTTAATTAGATAGAAACAATCTCTTTTTGCATAACTACCAAGTTTCAATTTGACGTTACTATATATTTGTCAAAATATATGACAAAGCTGTATTCATTTATTATTTAATGTATCAAAATTGAAAATTCAAAAATTTTGTTCATTCTGCAAGGATAGGAAAGGAAGAAAGATGATTTGCTGCAGTTATTAATAAGAATAAATAAACATGGAAAAAAATTTCCTACTTCAACAATATTATAACTTACTTGTCTGAAAGAAATTTAAACCAATGAAAAAATATTTTCATTTGTAATAGTTACTATTCACTTACAATTCTTTTGTACTCTATGTTGATGAATCATAAAAAAGATCAATTTATGAGTACTAATTGCACAATATTTATTTATTTTACTAGTGACTCACAAACGGAAAATGTCTCACTGTAGTAAAAAAAACAAAGGTTTTTTTTTAAATCGGAATATTACAATAACGCATTCAGAAGATGACAGGTGGAATAATCCAACCTATTATTTCACATATAAACAGTTTTACTTTTATATGTTGAGATGTCAGTGATCAAATTTGATCAAACCTATATCAGTAACTATTCTCCTATTTGTACACACGTAAATATTCAATGACTTCAAATAGAAAGAAAGAGTATGTGATATCTCGTCGCTGTGAAGATAATATTAAAAGGTAAAATTTAATCTTTTTTTTTTTATGAAAAAATATTTTTATTATTTATACTTTTAGATACATAGAAAATTGGTTCTTTTTGGAAGATTCAGAAAGATCTATGAAATTTATTACACATATTAGTATTCAAAATGCATATAAACAAATGCTTGATGAACTATCTACAATGAATGATCGTTTCTATGAAGTTATCGATAAACAAAATCTTAAACATCCAATTATAAGATTAGATTTAGACAAGTTTGCTATATCAGGTAAATTTAGTTTTTCAACAGTGTAATATAACTTATCACATTTTTTTATTTTTAAGAGATAGGGAAAGTACTAAGTATGATATATCGACAGTATTATTATTATCATCCAATTCAAGATGACGAATATTCAGGTATATAACGTTTTTCTTACACGAAAATAATTATATATATATTATATATTTTTAGAATCAAATAAAGAACCAGCTCAATATGAGATTGTTACACCTACTATTGCAAAAATACGTATACGCTGTGCCAAAAAAATTTGGATAGAATGGTCTATTGAAAGACTTGAGAGTCCCAGAGCCGGTGTAATTTTGATTTCAACAATGGAAATGGGTGCAGAAAAAGTAATTTGTTTTTGTCGGACTATTAAAATTTAAAAGAAATCTGAATACTTTTTTAGGTGTTACTTATTTCATATATTAAAAAGAATCGTTTGTATTATGGATTTCCTAAAGGAAAACTCAATCGTGGTGAAACTATAAGGATTGGAGGTTTTCGTGAAGTAAATTTAAACAAAGTATTTTACATTTAATTATGATATATTTATTATTTTTAGTTTAAAGAAGAGACTGGTATAAACGGTTTGATATATAATTTACAAGTAAATGAAGATGATGGTAAAATTATTAGGAAAGTTGAACGTATTGATCGTAAAAAAATTCGAAGTCTAACACATTACTATGTTATAACAACAACACCTACGCAATATTCAATATTTCGACCAGATAGAAAAGAAATTTTGGTAAGAAAATATTCTTTGAACTTTTTTATTATTATCTTAAAGATACTATAAATTAACAAAATATTGAACTAATTATTTATAGGATGTTGAATGGCACAGTATTTATACTCTTCCATGTTGTGATCATTGCAAAATTAGCCGAAAATATATATTCATTAAAGATTCAGAGATGCCTATAAGCTACCATCTGGTTACATTAACAGATATCAATGGCCAAAATTCAACTATTATGTAATTATAAAAGCTTAACAAAAATGATAATAAATTTTTTTTTATTATAGAGACATGTTGGCATATATAGATGCAAAGAATAATAATCGAGATGCTCGCAACAAATTTCTTTATACTCATCGTCATTGCCGTAAATAATTATGGTGAATATCGGCTTATCCAACGTTATGATTGAATAATCCGATATATCGTGTATGTAATACAAATTGTTGAAGGACCTTATCCGCCCCCTCACATTATTGACTGAACATCTTTTTCATCTATTAATTTTTATGTATTGTATTGTTTTTAATCAAGATTTATGGTGTTTTTTGTTATAATTTTGAAATAAAAAAAATCGAAAGATCGATAATATGAAATTTATCAATACAAAATCGTCTTATATTGCTATCTAAGCAATATAGTTTATGTGTTTTTTTAATATAATCAGAAGACAATAAAGAACAAAAAAAAGCACTGTTTTACATGACAACCACTATATACATAAAAACTCAACAAAAGAAAAGGAAATGCAAACAACAATTTACGAATAATATTTCTTTTCTATTTATTGTTTTCTTCTCATCTATATATTATTGCAAAAAAAAAACAAAATATAAGACAGCAAATAAATAAAAACAATGTTTTGTTTTGTTTTTCTTTTTTTTTTTAAATAGAAATATATGAAAGTGAATTCATCATCCTATCTGACCGAATTGGGTATTATATGATATTATTTATTTCTTTGTCTAATGTCGTCGATTTGACGATGATTGAGGAGTTGAATAACCATATGGTGGTGTTGTATTATTAGTATATGGTATTGAATTAACACTATTCGGTGGATAACACATTGGTTGTCCTGATGGATACATAGGAGATGATGATGTTGGATAATAAGGCATATAATTCATTGACATTGGAGACGGATAATAAAACGGTTGTATATCCATAGTTGGTGGAACTGGATAAGGATATGGATAAGGTGGTTGTCCAAAATTATAAGTCATAGTAGTTGAATTATTAAAATTATTTATTGTTATTGATTGTTGTTGTTGTTGTTGTTGTTGTTTAGCAACACTACTTCTTGTTGAATAATTATAATGATTTGATTGTGAAACAATCATTGATGTTGGTGATGTTAAACTAGGTGGTTGATCATTTATTGCTTCAACTTCTTTAACAGCTTCAATAGTTGTTTTTAATTGAGATTCAATACGAGCTATTTTAGTTTCTTCATCAGTACTATTAAGTGATGATGAAGATGTTAGTAGTGGATTTGTATGACTATCTCCTAGAGATGACGATGTTGTTAAACTCGTTTCACGACTTAAATTTGGTTGATCAGTTTTCTAAAATAAAAATTTTATTTAAAAATTTTATTTAAATATTAAAACCTTTGGATTTGATGGTGGATCAATTAAAGCTTGTATATTTGATGAAGCCCAAGCTCGTTTTTTAAATGGTAATGGTGAATTAAGTGGAATTGGTGAACTTTCGTTTGATGATACAGTTCCATCACTTTTTTGTCTTATTAATAGATCTTGGCTGTTAACTATAGTAATTAAAAATAAAGAAATTATTTAATATTTCAAATTTTTTATAATTTTTTTTGATAAAAACTAATTGTAAAATGAATAAAATAAACTTACGAAATGGTTTTTTTAAAGGTTCTTCTGGTGTTCCATTTGCTATTTTCGTAAGATCAGTTTCAGATTTTGATACATGAGGTGTATTTGATAATCTTTTTGTTCTTTTTGGTAAGGGAAATTCTTCTTCATTAATTTCATTTTTAATTTCTAAACTAATTTCTTCATTATCATTATTATTATTTTTTGGACTTATTTCAAAAATTTTTTCTTCTTGTGGTTTTTCTGTAATGGATGAATTAGAAGGAATTTTTTTAAGAAATTGATCAATTGTTAATTGTTTAAATGTTTGTGGTTTTGGAGAAGATTTCAATGGTAAAGAAGGTGATAATGATGATTCATTATTAATCGAATCTTGTCGACGAGATATATATTCTTGTGAATGTTCATCATCATTAGTAGTTGTATTTGTTCCATTTTTATTTGTTACTCGATATTTAACATACATTGATCGACGTTTTCGTCCAAATTTTCGTCGTCGAACATAACGAACAATTTCAGTTGTATTTGATTGATTTATTCCATCAATTGATTCACTATTATTTCCAGTTAACCTAAAGATTTATAAATAAAAAAAATAACAAATTTTTTTCAAATTATTACTCAGCATTATCTGGTTCAATTTTTTTAAAAACAACTTCAATTTCTTTAACTTGATTATCCATAGAATTTTCATCGTTTAATAATAATATTGGTTTAAGTACAGGTGTAAAACGAAGAAATTCACTATCCAATGAAATCCAATGAGCATGTTTTATTTTCTCATTTTTCATTATAGATTCCAATTGTGCTACATCAACATTAATTACTGGTCTAAATAAATTATTTATTTTCATTATTAAAATGTATACATAGAATGATCCATAAAGAATTACATGATTTGTATTAAATGTTATACTCTTTCAATTTTTTTTTGATTAAACATTTCTTTCTATAAACTATACTCGAATGGACATACATCAAGTGAATTTGATGACAAACGATATTTTTAGATGAATGCAGGAAAATAAGCAAAAGCTATGAACTGAGAATACGTAACTTAAGGGAAGCAGTATTAATATACAATAGAAATGTATGCCATGTTATGTAGAATTTGAAGAGATACTAACAATGCAATTCCTTATGAATCATTCGAGATTTTCTTTTAAAATTTACTTTTCATTTGATTTCATTGTTAAAACTCCTAAATTTTGTAATGTATCAATAATATCATCAACTGCCATGCCAGTTTCATTCATTATATCTTTTAATATACAGATTTGTTTTTTTTTACAATAATAATTAAGTAATTGTTCAACTAATTTTATTTTCCAATATGCTTCATATGTTTGTGCACCATGTATTGATAATGGTCTTTCAGGTGTACCAATTTGATTTTCTTTTTGTGAAAGTAAATAACTTAATTCAATTAATAAACGTCCATAACCTCGACGTTGTCTATTAGGTAATATAGTTATACATGATAAATTATATTTTTGTGGACAATGTTTTTCTTTTGAAAAATAACCAAGAAAATGACAACCATTAGAATCATTTTTTGTTAAAACATAAAATAAAAATGGTTCAACATCATAATAAAGTGTTTTATGATCAAGAAATAATTTTGCTAAAAGACATAAATTTTGACAATAAATTCGATTTATATTTCCATCAACTTCAAAAACAGAAAGATCATCTTTATGATAAATTTCATTTGCGGGTGGATGAAATGTTTCACATTTTTTCTAAACAAAACAAAATAAATTAGTAAAATTTAAAAATATATAAAAATAACAACACATACACGATGTCGATCATAAACTTGTTCACATTTCATATATTTTAAACAAAATTCACATATAAATAAACGTGGAACACGTGCATATTCTTGAGGATAAGATGATGAATACCATGTTTTTATTAATTCAGAACCAAAAACAATATAAGGTGGCCAACGTGTATTATTTATATCATCTTCAATTATTTCAGTTGATTGACGAAATTTCTCCGAACACTAAATATATATTTAATAAATATTAAAATTATATAAAAATTATTTACATCTGATATAAGTTTTGTTGAATTTTTACGTGCATCAAGAAATAAATAAACATCATTAGCAGAAATTGTATCTGGAAGTGAATCATTAAGAAATGATGGTGGAGTTTTATATTCTACATAAGAAAAAAAAAATAAATAAATAATCATATTTTTCAATATAAAATATTTCTAAAGATAATTGTCGGATCTCACTTTTATTTTTTTTTTAATATTTCTATAAAACGGTACCTTGCATATCTTTAGTAATAAGTCAATTTATTGTAAAATTTCTGATGAAATACACATGGTTTTATGTTAGAAATTGATTATTCATAGTTTTAAACATTTTCGGATTGATTATAGTATTATCATTTGATATACTCTAAATCACATTACTTGTCATTTAATATTTATGAAGATAATGTTGTATCATATATTATAATATTTGAATTAGCTCATTCTTTTAAAGTCAAGTATACATATAGGATTATTACAAATATACGTTAATTTATCATTAAAAGTGCAAAATAAAAATCAGTCCGAGAACGTTATGAATATACTATATATAATGATATATTTGTTTTATTGTAATTAACTTACTTGATAAATCTAAATTAAGTTTTCGTTTCGTAACTGTTGGTATTCTTTCATTATCATTAACTTCATTGTCTGTTTCATTGTCTTCAATTTTATCTTCTTTACGTTTTGAATGTGTTTTTTTCATTGATGAATTATTTTTTGTTCGTTCTTTTTTTGTTATTGGTGTATGAGATATAGGTGATATTGAATGTTTTCGTTTAGTAATTGATGGTGATAATTTTGTTTTATTTGATTCTTCAATTGGATGTGTCGTAGATCGACGCATATTTCGAGAAGATGATGTAACAGATTCAGATGGTAATGATTTTTTATTTATTAAACGACGTACTACTGTTGGTGTACTTATATTTATTTGTGAACTAAATAAAAAAAAAGATTTTTTCTAGAATAAAATAAAATTAAAAGTATATATTACATTGTCGGTGAATCATCTGTTAAACTTAATGGTTTACGTCGAATACGTGGTGTTTTTGATGAAGCTAAAATACTTCTTGCTAATAATTGATTTTTATAATTTTCATTTTTTTTTGTTGTTGCTAATGGTAATGTATTAAGTCGTTTAAGAATTTTTGTATTTGAAGATTTAATTGTTTTATTTCGTAAATATTTCATTGCTTTTTGAACAGATTGTTGTCGTTGTATATTATTATTTATTTTATCTTTTTTTGGTAAAAAAAAATTTGACATTCCATCAATTAATTGTGCAACAGGACGAGAAAGAATTGTTGGTGTATCATTATCATTAGAAGTTTTATTTCGAAGTGAACGTGTTGATGAAATTTTAGTTAAACTTTTTTTTGATGTTGATTTTATTGTTTTTTCATTTCGACAATTATGACAAAGAAATTCACCTTTAGGAATGCGATTTAATGGTGGATCGCAACATTTTGCATGAATAGCTGCATCACAATAATCACAGAAAAGTAACTAAAATATAAATTAATTATAACAAAAAAAAAAACAAGAAATTTATATAAATACTGAATCATCTCCTTTGTTACAAATAATACATCGTTTACAATCCAAACATTGCCATCGAGTTGTTTTTATTTTTTTAATAAGTTTGTCGGAGTATTTTAAACATGATGGATGTCCTATAAAAACCAAAGATTTTATTTTTGTTTTAAATATAGAATGTTTATTTAATACCACAATTTCCACATTCAGCACAACTAATCATATCTTCAGGAATACCATTAGCATTTTTATCTTCATCACCCATACAAAAACTACATATACCCATTGGTTTAACATCTTTCTATACAAGAAAAAAAACAGATAAAATATAAAATTGAAATAAGTAACAGAAAATTTTTAAAAAAACCTTCTTTTCATGAATAGTTAATGATTTTTGTCGTTTCGTTGTAGGACTTGATGATGATGTACGCCGATCACGTGAGCCTTTGGCTACCATTCTTAAATTTTCGATCAGATCATCTGAATAATGAGGTTATTAACTTAATTGATTTTGTTTTTCAATAAACGAAAAAACAATCAGTCAAAATGACAGACGGAGAAGAATGATGGAAAATGACTCATCGATTATAAACACAATAATGCACTTTGCATTCGAAATATCCAATGAAGATTTAATAGAAATTATTTTCTTGTTCTATGTTATCTATGAAGAAATTTTTATGTAAAAGAATTTTTATTATCTGTAAATATATTAAATTGATAAAACAATAGAAAAGGATTCAAACTAGTTCTCTTGAAATAACAAAATATAGACTTTTTTAGCGACATCTAATCTATTATTTGAGTTATACTAAATGATATTTTGCAAAACTCATCAAATTCTTTTTATTTATCTATTGCATAATTTTATTTTTATGATCAAAATGATTGATATTCAAGTGCATCGAGTACATGTTTTCATTTGTTTTTATACCATATATATCTATCAATCTCCTTCAAGTAGATGTCGCTTTTAAATATTGTTTTGTCAATATATTTTAATTATTTTCTTTTATTTCCAAAAACTAAATTTAGAATTTTAGAATTTATATATCATATATTTTCAATCAAATATCACTTTTAAATTTTAGTCTATAGTTCAAACCATGATTTCTCGTCGTTTCATATTGTCCAATAGAATAGTTGTTTATTTACAATCATTTTTCATATACTATTCTTTTCTTTTCGGACGTTTTCCTAGCTTGAATTATTTTCTTTAATTTTAGAAAAAAAATCTTCATGCCTTACGAGCGTCTTGTTCAAGTAGGACGTGTTGCCTACGTTGCCTATGGTCCAGAAAAAGGCAAAATTTGTTGTATAACAAATATTATCGATCAGACACGTGTACTCGTCGATGGTCCATCATCACATGTTCGTCGTCAAGCATTAAATATAAAATCCTTACATTTAACAAAATATGTTCTAAAACTTTTACCTGGAGCTCGTTCAAAAACAGTTAAAGCTGTTTGGGATAAACATGATGTTAATAAAAAATGGCAAGAATCACGTTGGTTTAAAAAATTACAAGCAAAACATTTACGTTCAAAAACAACAGATTTTGATCGATTTAAATTATTACATGCTAAACAGGCATATAATCGTATATTAGCACATGAATTTAATCGTTTAAAAAAGAAAAATAAGGCACAATTAGCTAAAAAAACACAAAAAAGCAAACGTCGAAAATTTGTTGCTAAATCACAACGTATTGCAAATAAATTTAAGATATTTGCTGCACCACCTGCTGCTGGCAAGAAGAAATAAACAAGAACAATTTCAAAATATAAGTATTGTTTTTCATCAAGTTTTCATTTCTTTGCTTGTATGTTTTTAAAGAAAAATAACTTGAAAGAAAAATATAAGAAGAATAATAAAATAAAAACAAACATGATTCTTGTTTAGAAACTATTTCATTGATTCTAGATAGTGTTGTTGTTCTTTTTTTTTTACATCATGATTGAAGAATCTTGGGATGATGATGATACACCTAAATCATTTGTACAGGTTTGTTTTGAGATAGTAATAGATAAATATATGTGAATGTTTTTTTTGTTTTATATAGCAACCAACAACACAAAGATTAGGTATTGGACGTGGTAAATTATCAATTTCAACAAATAATGATGGTAAAAATTGATTTATCATAGTAAAAGAATGTATTGAGTATTTTATTTAGAAGCAGCACCAGTTTCGAAATGGAATGGTGGTGGTACGAGCAATACAGTAGGAAGCTTTAGTAGTTTTCGTAGCAATAATAATAACGATGAAAATAGTAATCCGAACAGTAATAATGGTACCTTCAATTCTCGAAATACTACAAGTAGTTTTGGAGGTAATTGTGTTAAATCTTTTATTGTTAACTTAAAGAAAATCTTTCTTTTATCTAGCTCGTACAGGACAAAGTGGATTTACCAGTGGTGGTGGTAGTAATGCATTTCGTTCTGGTAATGATGGAAATTCTCGTGGTAAATATTAAATGAGTTTTTAAATAATATAAATTTCATATTTTTTTATATTTTAAAAGCATGTTATAATTGTAATCAAAGTGGTCATATGAGTCGAGAATGTCCCGAACCACGAAAAGATACCCGTAGTAATCGTGGTGGTTTTAATGCAGGTGGTAATGAACGTAATAGTGGTTTTCGATCATCTACAACAAATAATGGAAATACATTTCGTCATTCAAAAAATCAAAATGATAATGATCAAGATAATAATAATGATTCAAAACCAACATTTACTGGGTGGCGAGGTGGTAATACAAATACAACGAATAATAATAATGATTCAGATGATACTAGTAAACGTACGACATTTGGTAGTACAGCAACACGAGGCAGTTTTACAAATAGTGGTAGTGGATTTCGAGGTAATAAACGGTTTCATTTGATATAATCGAAAAATTAGACGTTTTTTTTTTTAAATAGGAGGTCGAGGTGGTGGAGGAGGATTTAATTCAGGTGATCGAGGTAAATAATTAATACTGGCAAAATGTATTGAGCGAAATTTTTATTTTCTTTTAGAAAATCGTGATGGTGCTGGTGGCGGTGCTGGTGGTGGCAGTAAGTTTTTTTTTATTTTATTTATGTAATAGTTGATATTCATTGATTTCATTTATGTTTAGATTGTTATAATTGGTGTGTTTATTTATACTTTATGTTTCTATACTATTTTCTTGTGCTCTTGATATGTTTATAGTAATCAACCAGGTCATCGATCTCGTGATTGTCCTGAACCAAAAAAACCTCGTGGTATTTTATTTTTTTGTATAATTAATCTTTATTTTTCTTTTCAATTAAATTTTTGTAGATGGTGGTGGTAATGGTTTTTTTGGAGGTGGACGAAAAGATGATAAAGTATACAAATTTGCTTTAATTTTTCCAAATAAATTTTATATTCTATTTAGATATCTGATGACATCTTCGATCAACGTATATATATATATACATAACTTTTCGAAAAAAAATTTATAATATTAATTATTCATTTTAGCTGGCAATCGTGCTGGTGCACAACCTGTTGAACGATATGTTCCACCACCTCCACCAACAAGTGAAGCTGATATATTTGGTGAAGCTGTAAGTAAAGGTGAAAATTTTGGTAAATATCATCGAACACAAGTACGTTGTACACCAGAAGGTAAAATAAAACAAAATGATTTTGTTTTTTTCTTTTAATATTATTCTTCTATTTAATTAATTATTATAATTAAAGGAAAAGTAAAACCAATTGAATTATATGAAGAAGCAAATCTTAGTACACAAATTTTATCAAATATTCGTCGAGCTCATTTTGAAGAACCAACAACTATTCAAAGATATGCAATTCCATGTATTCAAAAACAAGATGATTTAATGGCTTGTGCACAAACTGGTTCTGGTAAAACGGTAAATAATTATTTTTATGACTATTTTTATTATTTATATGTTCATTATTTCAGGCTGCATTTCTCTTACCAATTATTTCAAATTTACTTGAATTTCATTCGGATGAATTATCTGAAAAACATCATCCACCATCACCGCTTTGTCTTATTATATCACCTACACGTGAACTTGCTTTACAAACAGAACGTGAAGCAAGAAAATTTGCTTATCAAACTGCTGTCGTACCATGTAAATTATAATATAAAATTGATAAAATTATTTAATAGAATTCTTTTTCTAATTAGGTTCTGCTGTTGGTGGTCATGATATGTTTACTGTTAGTGATCGTCTTCGAGAGGGTTGTCATATTCTATCAGCAACTACTGGTCGTCTTAAAGATATGGTTGAAAAAGGTCGTGTAAGTATAATCATACTTTAAATTAATTAATGAAAAATCTATATGTATATTTTAGGTTTCATTAAAAAAAGTCAAATACTTCGTTCTTGATGAAGCCGATCGGTATGTTAAACAATATTTTATTTTCGATGTCTTATTTTTTATTTTATTTTAAAGAATGTTAGATACTGGTTTTGAGCCTGATATTCGTAAATTAGAAGATCTTGGTTTACCACAAAAAGATGCACGTATTACAGCAATGTTTTCAGCAACATTTCCAGATGAAGTTCAACGGCTTGCTAAACATTTTCTACGTGATAATTATGTATTTCTTGCTGTTGGTATTCTTGGTGGTGCAAATGAAGATATTGCACAAACAATTGAACTTGTACCACAAGCAAATAAAAAAGATCGACTTTTTCAATTACTTGAAGAAAATCTTAGTATGAATATAATTTATTTATATAAATTATTTTTTTTATTTTTTTTAAATAAGAATCTGAACGTTGTTTAATATTTGTTGAAACAAAACGATCAGCTGATTATATTGGTGCATTACTTTCACAACGAAATTTTATGAGTACAACAATGCATGGTGATCGAACGCAACGACAACGTATTGAAGCTGTACAACAATTTACAAATGGACAATGTCCAATTCTTGTTGCAACATCAGTTGCTGCAAGAGGTTTAGATTTTCCTTTAATTGGTTATGTAATTAATTATGATTTACCGGATACAAGTGATTTTTATATTCATCGTATTGGTCGAACAGGTATGATTAATAGATAATCGATAAATAGAATATTTATATAATTTAATTTAGGTCGTGCTGGTCATTTGGGTAAATCAATTTCATTTTTTGATGCAGATCGAGAATCAGATCGAAATATTGCACCTGAACTTGTACAAAAATTAAGTGAAGTAAGTATTGATGGGTGACCTATAGTGAATTATTACATTTCATATGTTCGTCCATAAATACTTCTATAAGAAACAGCATGAGAAGATCCACAATTTATAAAGAATAACTTATTTTATAAATCCATATTTTGATTTACGACATATTTATTCGATCAATGAATAAATCATAATTTTTAAATTTTTGTTAAATGCAAGAACGATACAATTTAAAATTACTTGAGGATTTCTGAAATTTTCTGTTTGAAGTACATTATTAACAATAAAGAAAATCTTTTTTTTTTGTTTTAGGCTGGTCAAGAAGTACCTGAATTTCTCAAACAGTATACTCAAGGTGCTAATGGACTCAATCGAGGTGGTTTTCCTGGAAAAAATACTGATGTAAATTTGATTGAATATTGGTTTTTTTTAGTTTATAAAAAAAATTTTGTTTTTAGATGCGTGCTAGTGGAATTACTCATAGTCAATCAACTGGTCCTAGTGGTGGTACAGCATCAGCCGGTGATGCAGAAGATTGGGATTAAAAAAAAAAGTTTTTTATTCCTTTTTTCTTTTTTTATAAAAGTTTATTCATTTTTTGGTTTTGTTTTCTTGTTACTGTATATAATGATATATGAAGTCAGATACTTGTGATAAGGCTTTGTTTTTTCCTTTTTTTTTTTTTGTTAATCATATGAAAATCTCAGGTACATTTATTTTGTCAAAAAAAATATATATACAGATTATTGAAAGAAAAGAAGTAATGATGAAAAAAAAATACTTGTTTTATTTTAGATCTTTTGCTTAAAATAAAAATAGTTTAATTTTCAGGAGGAAAAGAAAAAAAAAGTCTAACATAAGTTTATTTGAATAGAATTCTTTCTTTTTTTCTAGGAAAATAATGGATAGAGATGATGATCCATGTAAATTATTTGTTGGGTAAATATTAGATGAGTTTTTTTT